>PVIU01005557.1:64578-112386 GCA_004026605.1 Ondatra zibethicus | reverse complement strand
TTGGGATTTTGATGGGGATTGCATTGAATCTATAGATGGCCTTTGGTAGAATTGCCATTTTTACTATATTGATCCTTCCAATCCAGGAGCATGGGAGATCCTTCCATTTTCTGGTGTCCTCTTCGATGTCTTTCTTCAAGGTCTTAAAGTTCCTGTCAAATAGATCTTTCACTTCCTTGGTTAGTGTTACCCCAAGATAATTTATGTTATTTGTGGCTATTGTGAAAGGTGATGTTTCTCTGATTTCCCTCTCGGTTTCTTTATCCTTTGTGTATAGGAGGGCTACTGATTTTTTTGAGTTGATTTTGTATCCTGCCACTTCACTGAAGGTATTTATCAGCTGTAGCAGTTCTTTGGTAGAGTTCTTGGGGTCACTTATGTACACTATCATATCATCTGCAAATAACGAAAGTTTGGCTTCTTCCTTTCCAATTTGAATCCCCATGATCTCCTTATTTTGTCTTATAGCTATTGCTAAGACTTCAAGCACTATATTAAAGAGATATGGCGACAGTGGACAGCCTTGTCTTGTTCCTGATTTTAGTGGAATGGCTTTGAGCTTCTCTCCATTTACACAAAGAATAATTTTAAAAGAAAGTTTAAAAAAAGACCCCTACATTGATAACTAAGGTGAACTAATATTGTAGCCCAAATTCTAATTGTTCTTTATTATTATTATTATTTAACTAAAATTTTACATACCAATTTCATTTCCCATTCCCTCCCCTCCTCCAGCTCTTGCTACCTTTCCCCCACCCTTCCCCCTATATCTAGGCTGAGCAAGGTATCCCTCCAAAGAGAATGGGCTCCAAAAAGACAGTTCAAGCAGTAGGGATAAATCCTAGTCCCACTGCCAGTGTCCCCACAGACTGCCCAGTCATACAACTGTCACCCACATTCAGAGGGCCTAGTTTGGTCTTATGCAGGTTCCCCCGCTATCAGGCCAGAGTTGGCGAGTTCCCATTAGCACAAGTAAGATGTTTCAGTGGGTATCCTCATCATGGTCTTGACCCCTTTGCTCATATTATCGCTCTTCTCTCTCTTAGACTGGATTTTGGGAGCTCAGCCCAGTGCTTTGATGTGGATCTCTGCATCTACTTCCATCAGTTGCTGGATGAAGGTACTACGATGACAATTAAGGTAGCCATCAATCTGATTATAGGGGAAGGCCAGTTCAGGTACCTTCTCCACTATTGCTTAGGGTCTTAGCTGGGGTTATCCTTGCAGATTCCTGGAAAGTTTTCTAGTACCAGGTTTCTTGCTAGCTCTGTAATGGCTCCCTTGATCAAGATATCTCTTTCCTTGCTCTCTCTCTCTGTCCTTCCTCCATCTCAACCATCCTGTTCCCTCATGTTCTCCTGTTGGGAGCTGCAGACCCTCAAACCCTGAACTTTCTACGACCTTTTGCCTGCTGGAGTAAACAATTTGTTTTTCTATGCTTGTAGCTGCTCTGGGCATGGAATGTTTTGACCCTCGTGAGTTCCTGAGAACAAGGAAGTGGTTTAATCATCTGATAGCTGGTGGGCATGCAATGGAAAAATCCCCAGAGCTAGGGCATGGCTACTAGTCAAGGAAAGCACTATATAAACTGACTGTGAACAAAATAAAATTGGCATTCTTGCTTCAAGAGTGACCCATGTCTCTGTGTGTTCTTTAATCCCCAGACCCTTGCCCAACCATGGTTCTGGGTGGTACAGGTGCCAACATTCTCCCCCCTTCCCTTCTCTTCTCATCCTCCCCTTCTGCCCTCCCTTCTCCCCCCACTCCTACACTCCCAATTTTCTCAGGAGATATTGTCAATTTCCCCTTCCCAGGGCGATCCATGTATGTTTCTGTTAGGGTTTTCCTCATTACCTAACTTCTCTGGGGTCATGGACTATAGGCTGGTTATCCTTTGTTTTACATCTAATATCCACTTACGAGTAAGTACATACCATGTTGGTCTTTCTGGGCCTGGGTTACCTCACTCAGGATGACTTTTTCTATTTCTATCTATTTGCATTCAAATGGTATAGGAGGTCCTTCTTTCTATGTGTTGCTTGTATTGGTTAATGAATAAAGAAACTACCTTGGCCTGATAGGGGCAGAACTTAGGTAGGTGGAGAAAACAGAACTGAATGCTGGGAGGAAGAAGGGCAGAGTCAGAGAAGCCATGGATCCTCTGCCCGAGATGGACACTGGTTAGAAATTCTGGTAAGCCACTACCATGTGGTGATACACAGATTAATGGAGATGGGTTAAACTAATATGTAAGAGTTAGCCAATAAGAAGTTAGAGTTAATGGCCAAGCAGTGTTTTAATTAATACAGTTTCTGTGTGGTTATTTCAGGTATAAGCTAGACAAGCGGCCAGGACAAACAAGTGGCCCTCTCCCTTACAACTTTCAAATTTCAAGATGTCATTTTTTTCCCACTGACTAGTACTCAATTGTGTAAATGTACCACATTTTCTTTATTCATTCTTTGGTTGAGGAGCATCTAGGTTGTTTCCAGTTTCTGGCTATTACAAATAATGCTGCTATGAACATAGTTGAGCACATGTCCTTATAGTATGATTAAGCATTCTTTGGGAATATGCCCAAGAGTGGTATTGCTGGGTGTGAGGTAGGTTGATTCCCAATTTTTTAAGAAACTGCCATACTGATTTCTAAAATGACTATACAAGTTTGCACTCCTACCAGCAATGGAGGAGTGTTACCCTTACTCCAAATCCTCTCCAACACAAGCTATCATTGGTGTTTTTGATCTTAGACATTCTGATTGGTGTAAGATGGTATCTCAGAGTCATTTTGATTTGCATTTCTCTGATGACTAAGGATGTTGAGAAATTCCTTAAGCATCTTTCAGCCATTTGAGATTCTTCTGTTGCAAATTCTCTGTTTAGATCTATACCCCATTTTTAAATTAGATTATTTGGTATTTTGATGTCTGGTTTCTTGAGTTCTTATATATTTTGGAGATCAGTCCTCTGTCTGATGTGGGATTGGTGAGGATCTTTTTGTTAAGTTGAGAGTGTAGCCCCTAGCCCCTGGCATCTGTCCCAGCCAACCTGGCCTGGGAGTTGCATTGCTCTGGACTCCAAATCCCAGCATGCCAGGTATTTAATTAAATACCCACTCCCACAGGGTATTTAAGTGGGCTCCCAGAGGAGAAACACGTGGTCTTTGGGTCTGCATGGGCTCCGTGCTGTCCTGTCTTCCCACCATGCACTCAGCCACCCGAGAGCATCATTCTTAATAAAATGATGGGCATTTTGATTTGGTTTGATTTGACCTAATTGGATTTCTTGCACAGGTGGAGCTGCCCTTTACTTATTATTTTTACTTATCACTTTTCCCATTCAGGAGGCTGCCATTTTGTCTTGTTGACCACGTCCTTTGCCTTGAAGAAGCTTCTCAATTTTAGAAGGTCCCATTTTTTTCTTTTTTTTTTTTTTTTGCTCTCAGTGTCTGTGCTACTGGTGTTATATTTAGAAAGTAGTCTCCTGTGCCCAAGTGTTCAAGACTACTTCCTGCTTTCTCTTCTATGAGGTTCAGTGTGGTTGGATTTATATGAAGGTCTTTGATCCATTTGGACTTGAGTTTTGTGCATGGGGATAGATATGCATCTATTTTCATTCTTCTACATGTTGACATTCAGTTATACCAGCACCATTTGTTGAAGATGCTTTCTTTTTTCCATTTTATAATTTCGATTATTTGTCAAAAATCAGGTGTTCATGGATGTGTGGGTTAATATCAGGGTCTTTGATTTGATTCCATTGGTCAACCTCTCTGTTCTTATGCCAATACCAAGCTGTTTTCATTACTGTAGCCCTATAATAGAGCTTAATGTCCAGATGGTGATGCCTCTGGAAGTTCTTTTATTATACAAGATTGTTTTGGCTATCCTGGGTTTTTTGTTATTCCATATAAAATTGAATATTGTTCTTTTGAGGTTTGTGAAGGATTGTGCTGGGATTTTAATGGGTATTGCATTGAATTTGTAGATTGAATTTAGTAGGATTAACAGTTTTATTATGTTGATACTACTGATCCAAGAACATGGGAGATCTTTACCCCAAGATGTTTTTTGTTATTTGTGGCTGTTGTAAAGGGTAATATTTCTTTGATTTTTTTTCTCAGCCCCTTTATCATTTGTATATAGGATGGCTACTGGTTGTTTTGAGTTGATCTTGTATCCTGAAACATTAATGAAGGTGTTTATCAGATGATGGAGTTCCCTCGTAGAATTTCTGGGGTCATATCCTCTGCAAATAGTGACAGTTTTACTTCTTCCTTCCCAATTTATATTCCCTTGATCTCCTTTTGTTTTCTTATTGCTCTAGCTAGAACTTCTAGTACTATATTGAATAGATATGGAGAGAGTGGACAGTTTTGTCTTGTTCCTGATTTTAGTGGAATCACTTTGAGTTTCTCTTCATTTAATTTGATGTTGACTGTTGGCTTGATGTATATTGCTTTTACTATGTTTAGATATGTTCCTTGTATCACCTGATCTCTCCAAGACCTTTATCATGAAGGAGTGTTGAATTTTGTTGACTGCTTTTTCAGCATCTAATAAGATGATCATAGTTTTTTCTTTCAGCTTATTTATATGGTAGATTACATTGATAGATTTTCATATGTTGAACCATCCTTGCATCTTTGGGATTAATCCAATTTGATCACGGTAGATGATTTTTTGGACATGTTCTTGGATTTGGTTTGCCAGTCTTTTATTGAGTATTTTTGCATCAATGTTCATGAGGGAGATTGATCTGTAATTCTCTTCTTAGTTGAGTCTCTATGTGGTTTAGGTATCAGGGTAACTGTAGCCTCTTTTAAAAAGTTTGCAAATGTTCCTTCTGCTTCTATTGTGTATTGTGTGAAACAGTGAACACTCCTGTCTCTGCCTCCCTAGTGCTGGAATTAAAGGCCAAGTGCTATAATTACCTTCATGTGAACTCTGTTTCTCTTTAGAGAAATTTAATCTTGTGTAGTCCAGGGTGGTCTTGAACTCACAGAGATCTGTCTGCCTCTGTCTCCCAAATCCTGGGATTAAAGGTGTGCCACCACTCCCTGGCCTCTAGTGGTTTAGCGCTGCACTTTGATCTTCAGGCAAGCTTTATTTGTTAAAACAGAAACAAAATATCACTACATAATATTGTAGAAATGGCTATATTATCAAAAGCAATCTACAAATTTAATGCAATCCGTACCAAAATTCCAATGATGTTCTTCACAGAACCAGAAAAAAGAAGCATCTAAAATGTGTATAGAAACACAAAAGCCCCCAAATAAGTAAATGATCCTTAGTGGAAAGACCAGTGCTAGAGACATCACAATGTTCAATCTCAAACTATACTTCACGGCCACACCCACAAACCTAGCACAACAGTGACACAAAAGAAGATGTGAAAACCAGTGGAACAGAAGAGCAGGCCCAGAAATAAGCTCACACAGTTACAGCTCCCTAACTTTTGACAAGCTTTTACAAAATATACACTGGAAAAGAGACAGTCTCCTGGGAAAACTAGACTTCCATGTGTGGAAGAATAAAACTAGATCTGTATTTCTCACCATGCACAAAAATCAATTCAAAATGGTTCAGAAACCACAAGGCAGTGGTTCTCAACCTGTGGGTCATGACCCCTTTGAGGGTCAAATGACTCTTTCACAGTGGCCATGTGTCAGATCTCCCCTATATCAGACATTTACATCATGATTCATAACAGTAGCAAAATTACAGTTATGAAGCAGCAATGAAAATAATTTTATGGTTGGGGGTCACCACAACATGCAGAATTGTATTGAAAGGTTGCAGCACTGGGAAGGTTGAGAACCACTGCTCTGAAACCGCTAGGGGAAAAAATAGGTAAGACACTTTAAAATAAAGGAATAGGGGTTTTCTGAGCAGGACTCCAATAGCACGGGAAGACCTGAGAGTTGACAAATGGCCTCGCAGAAAATGAAGAAGCTGCAGCATAAGCGGAGGAAACAGCCACCAGCAAGAGCCAGCAGTGCGCTGAGCAGGTGAGAACTCCCCACCAGCTACACACCAGCAAGAGCCAGCAGTGCGCTGAGCAGGTGAGAACTCCCCGCCAGCTACACACCAGACAAGGGATTAACAGCTGGGATAAAGAACTTGAAAATTCAAATGTCCCCAAACAAATCGTCCTGTCTATAAACGGACTGCTGAACTGTACAGACGTCCTCAGAAGAGGAAATGTAGAGGGCCAGTAAACATTTGCAAAGATAGTCACCATCCTTAGCTATCAGGGAAATGCAAGTCAAAACGGTTTTGAGAGGCCATACCATACCATAAATAGCAAGAAATACTGGCAAGGACATGAGAAACAGGAGTCTGTATTCACTAAGGGTAGGAATGTGAACTGCTATAGCACTATGGAAATCAGAAGGAAGTTCTTTTAAAAACTGATGATCGAGCACGACTCTAATCCCAGCACTCAGGTGTGCCTTTTTGTTTTGGGTCACCAACCAGCTCTCAAATTATAACACGGAACTAGTTTTGAACGCTGAACCCTAGCTTAGGCTCATTTCTGGCTAGTTCTTTTAATTTATCCTGTTTCTCTTTATCTACATTTTGCCTTAGGGCTTTTTATCTTTTCTTTCTGTATTCCTACTCTGTTTAGTTGGCTGGCAGCTGCCTGGCTTCTAGTCCTGGGTTTGTCCCTCTCCTCTCTCATTCTCTTCTTCTTTCCCAAACCTAGATTTCTCCTCCTACATATTCTGACTGCCTACCAGTCCTGCCTATCCTTTCTCTGACTGGCTATTGGCCGTTCTGCTCTCTATTAGGCCAATTAGACAGGCAAAGTGAAACAGCAACACATATTCACATAATTAAACAAATGCAACTGAAACAAATGTAACACATCTTTACACAGTTAAAGTAATATTCCACAGCATAAACAAATGTAACACATCTTTACATAGCTAAATATTCTACAACACTTGGGAGGCAGAGGCAGGCAGATCTCTGAGTTCAAGGCCAGCCTGGTCTACACAAGCAAGTTCCAGGACAGCCAAGGCTACTCAGACAAACCCTGTCTCAGAAAAAAAAAAAATAAGAAAGAAAGAAAAAGGAAAAAGAAGAAAAAATCGATAATAGAATTGCCGCATGGCTCATCTATCCCACTCTGGCTTTAGACCCAAAGAACTGTAAGTCAGCACGCTGCAGAGACACTCACACATCCATGTTTATCATCACACTGTTCACTACAGGGAAGAGATCAAACCAGCCCAGATGCCCATCAGTAGATGAATGTGATATATACACACAACAGAATTCTATCCTGAGGTGGGATGTCCTTCTGAATATGTGTTGCTTTTATTGGATAATGAATAAATCTGTTTTGGCCAACAGCTTAGCAGAGTAAAGTCAGGCGGGAAATGTAAACAAAGACAGAGAGAAAGCAGGCAGAATGAAGGAGACACCATGTAGCTGCCAAAGGAGGACACCAGAACCTTACTGGTAGGCCAGAGCCTCATGATGATACACAGAAGAATAGCAATGGGTTAATTTTAAGATGTAAGAGCTAGCTAGAAATACACCTAAGCTATTGGCCAAACAGTGTTGTAATTAATATAGTTTCTGTGTGATTATTTGGTCTGAGTGGCCAGGAAACAAACGAGCAGTCTCCTTTTACATTATTTAGCCCTAAAGTAAAATAAAATGACACTTTCAGCAATACCAATGGATCTGGAAACTACTGTGTTAAAGTGAAATAAGCCAGACTCAGAATGCTCAGAACACTTGAGTTGCATGTGTAGGTGTGTTGTGTTTATGTTTGTGTGACTTTAGGTTGCAAAACTGAAAAGGAGATCATGAGAAGAGAAAGGGTGTTTTGTTGGTCTGGGCACTAGAGGTCCAGAAGTAGCCAAAATGAAGCTCCCGCCCTAGTGAGGCTTTTAGAAGCAGATATAAGGCAATGATGTTCTATTAACATGGAAACAGACCTCCCTATGTCAAATCGCCTCCTCCATCTAAGATCACGTGAGAGATTTTTCCCTCGAGTTTATCCAGAAGTAACCAAGGAATAGACCTCATTCTCACTCTCCCAGGAGTTACACAAAGTGATGAAGAAGGGTGTGTTCCTTGAGATCTTCACATTCCTCTCTTGTTTCTAGTTCCCCCGGTGTGGTCTTTCCAACCACAACTGTCCTCCGTGGCAAACTGTTCTAGCCACCCCTCACTGGGAAGGCTCAGCTCCCTAGCAGATTTATACTTGTCCATCGAGGCCTGGGGCTACACGGACAGATACTACTGTGAAAGGATGCTATACTAAAATTGCTGCAGGAAGAAGCAATGGAGAAGAGAAGCCAACGAGGAGCATGGCTACTTGAGGGCTTGTTACATGAACTAATAAATCACCTTGCATCTTAAACTACCCTGCCCCGACCCATGGTTGTTTGCTGCTCAGAGGCCCTCCCTGAGAGCGTGCGTCCCAAAGATTGTTATTAAGGACATGTATGCCTGGGAATGTTTGCAATAAACCACCCTATTCCCAGGGGTACTGGCCAAGAGATTCTTCCATGAACCAATGAAACTCTCAGCCTTTATGGTCAGATGCCCTCTGTCTGCCCTCTTCTTCTCCTTAGCTTTGTCCCCTCAGCCTGCTCCTCAAAGACACTTGGCACATGTGAATCACGCTACCATAACTGAAAGCATTTTGCCAAGCAGTATGATGCTGGGCGGAGACACTTGATGGGAAACCATGCTTTAACTGAAGCAAGCTTCCTCATGTCATTGAGTAACACACAAATGGACCCACTTGGCCACATACCCCGGCTGCACTATTCATCCACCGGCTGCATTGGTGAGTGCCAAAATGCTTGCGGGAGCTGGCTGAGCCGTCTGAGAATGTCTTCTCTCCCCGGTCCTTTCCTTGATTACATTCAAAAGAACTAAAAACAAACAAGGCGTGTTAATTGCTAAAGGAGAGCCATTATTTTGCTCAAAGCGACAAGCTCTGAAGAAAGTGAACAGTTTGCTTTCTGAATTCACCCACTATAGTTTCCAAACTAGACAATCCGGGGACAGTCTTCAGTCTGTGTTGAAATTTTCATTCGCCGGAGGCGGCTCTGTCTCTGAAGCAGGACCCAGACTGCCCTGGGGCCTGGAGGCAACATCTTTTTCAAAGATGAGCAGACATGACTGTGAGGATTTGGAAGGCCTACCAATTCCAAACAAGAAACAGAGAATAAAACCTACACCCATATAAAAGCCACCAAGATTTACCTCATGCTAGAATTTCACATATTTGTATTCCGCATAAGGATGGATCTCTCCATTTGACTCATAAAATAAAGTTAGACCAGTAGTCTCATTTCTATTTTTCTCTTTTAAAGGGTTGTTTCCAATAACCATTCTGAGCCTTTTGCAATCATAACAAGGTCGGGCCAAGAATAGACCACCAATACTCCCAAGGGGACTTCAGTGAGGCGTCCCTGCTATTGGGGGCTGGATAATGGCTGCTAAGAGTCTGTTAGGAGTCTCACATAGGATAGTAAAGAGACATAAGTGTTCTCTAAGCACCAAAGTCAGGACCACAAGTCTCACGGAGGGGAAAATTCTCAAGTTACTTAGGTCTGTATTTTGTTGGCTGCCCTTAATGAATGTATATTCTGGGCCTTTATTTTATATAATAACCATATACAACTTGAATATAGAAGCTCAGAAACTAAATTCCTGTGTTCCCTGATAATTAACCGACACAGTTGCATCTAATTATGGGGGAGTTTGAACCCTTTTCCTCTAAATCTGAATACCATAAAGCTCCTACAGCTCCCACGCCAGACGTATAGCCCTGGTGAAATTTCATTTTAGGGTATTTATAGATTTATGAAGCTTTACTCTGCTTTACAACCACCCTCGAATAAAAGCAAAGTTCAAAAAAAGGTAAAACATAACATGTGGACAGATTCAGATAAACCCGACAAGATCCAGTCCTAGAAATGGCCTACCTCCACAGACAGAAGAAAGGCAAAAGGCCATTGCTCAATCTTAGAAAAAAAAATCTATTTTTCCTATTAGTACTGTATTTGCATCTTGGAGATGTTCTAAAAATTAACAAATCATGCTATGGATATAGTGACTTGATAGTTACACTTAATGCAAATGAGTTTGCCATTGCAATTTCTAATTAGAAATTGTTAGCTTTTTAAAGAATAGTTGAATAATGGGTTCAAAGAAAAAAACTGTAAAAAACTACACCTTTTATCAAGGCTTTTGGGCAGCTTCAGGGGTGACAAGATAATGTTTGCGTGAAGCATGTGCTGGTCTATTTTCCCTGCACTCTATGGACCAAAGCCACCATACATTCTGTTTTCTCAACCCGAAAGAGAGCAGAATCTCTGCTGATTAAAATTTTAAGAGATGCCAAGTTTAAAATATGGTTCTACTCTGCCCCTGGACCTACCCTTACTCCTGTCTTCTCCTGTCTGGGACATCTCTAGTCACAGCCATTTGGTCACCCAAGTCCACATGCAATTATTTGATAGGAAGAAGCAAGATTTTCATCTGGGTTAGGACATATATGAAACAGCTTTTGTTTCTTTTGTTTTATGCCCTGCTGGCACATAGTGTAGACAGGGTCACATGACAAAAACTAACAAGGCTGTATATGTTTTGTTACACATTTAGCATTTCTTGTTCCAAATTCATACATATAAAGGACTCAGAGAACTAAGAAGGTGATAATGCAGTTCTTTTTATTACCAGGAGTGTCACCTGGGAGGTGTGCATGCCTTATGTGCCCCAGTAATATCTAATTACAACCAAATAGAAAAACAAGCCATTAGAATGTCTCGCTGACATGGCCTTAAGTTTACAACCAGCCAGTATATGATGAAAGTTTATGCTTCTTTTCCACATAAGTTATTTTTCCAACTAAAAATCGTTCCCAGCTGTTGCGACCCAGATGTGTTGGCAGCCCATGCTGGGAGCCATTTTACAGGTGACAGAGCCCTCTGACAATAAAGTTTACACAAGTTGTATACATCTGGTCTCCAATACGACTTTGGACTTCTAGACCCCCTTCCCCCCAAAAAACATAAAAAAGCAGTGGTTTCGTGATATTTCATTGGGGTACGCTGTTAAAAGGGCTTCAATGCTGTAGGCCTAAATTTATGTGGGTCCTGGATGTAGGAAGCAAGAGGAAGATAAGTTATTTGATTCTCCTCCCCACCAAGAACTCTGTGTGCTTTAACTGGAAATAGCTCCCATGATTGGAGGTTGTCCTTGGCACTTGGCTCCCAAGAGGTATACATTGTAACCTCTGAAAGGGCCCATAGACTTTCCATCCATCTTTCGGTGTCAATGATTTCATGATGATGGACAGCAATATCATCACTCATTATGTTTGAGTGCACAGTCACTTTCATGACATATGGTCCATTATTATTAATGCAAATATTCATGAATGATCTCTAGATCATTTCTTCTGCATCACATCACCTTTGACCTACATCTCCCATCCCTCAAGCCTCTTCCCAAACGATGCCTAATAACTACCTAATAGATAGCCTTCTACTCTGTCCCTACATAGCTGATTTTTTAAAATTCTGCATAAAAGAGTGATTATGCAACAATTTTTTTCTTCTGTGTCTGGCTTATTTCACATAGCAAAGCATCCTCCATCTCATTCATGTTGTTAAAAGTGGCGTTCTATTTTCAAGCAACCTTGAGTATCCCATTGTTCAGATACGACACATTTTGTACCCATTCATGCCTGGATAGACATTCAGATGGATTCCATGGCTTGATGAATAACGCTGTAATGAACATGAGAATACAGAAGTATCAGTGAGGCTCTTGTTTTTGCCTCCTTTAGGTGTTTCACCCGGCAGAATGACCAGAGGTCATATGATAATTGGAATTTTAATCTTTTGAGGAGGGCGCGGTAGCACACAACTGTAACCTCAATACTCAAGAGGATTTTGAGTTTGAGGCCAACCAAGGCTACATAGGAAGATCTGGTTTCAAAAAGCCAAGAGCTGTGGATGAAGCTCAGTCATGGGCACTTGCCTAGACCTGAGGAAGGCCTTGGCCTCAGTCTCCAGCATGGCAAAAACAAGAATTTTTGAGAAGCCTTCATACCTACGAGCTTTGGATCCAGGTCATAGGATGCTTCTAATAAGAAATCAGTTGATTACAATAATGCTTCATTGTTTAGAAAAAACAAAACTCACCTAATAAAAACTTTGGAAAGTTCTTTTTGTCAAATATGAAACACCTGATTTAAAGGCTGGGGACCTCTAAATACAATTTAAAGTTTTGGCCATCGAAAAGAAACTATTTTTGAAACATTAAACCGGTGGGGAGAATCCTGGTGAAAATAGTGTTCTTATTCTGTCAAGAATCTGGAGAGAAAAAAATATTCTTAACCTGTAGTAGAATGTATGGAAGTAGTGCCTTTGTCCAAACAGGTTGTCATGGTCACCAATGGGAACGGAAGCTGAGCTGTCAGCTTTTACACACACACACACACACACACACACACATACACATGATCACACAATTCTCCTTGCTACTTGCCAACAGACACAAATTCTGAGCTGTTATGATAAACAATTTCAACAAAAATCATTTCAAGTGTCCTATGCTGTTCTGTATTTTGGTTGTATTTTGTTCAAAATTGTTTCTAAGTCTTTAGACAAAGTATCAAGTCAATGGTGTCTTTAAACTTAACTTTTCAAATGTATTTTGTATTTCAATAAGTTGTAAGATCATGAATGACTTTTACCATAAAAAGATTAAGTTTGAGGAGATATATTTGACCTGATTTAAACATCATAATATATATGAGTATCAAAGCATTATATGGTACCCCATAAATATGTAGTTCTACTTAACAGCTAAAATAAATTTAATGAGCTCCACAATGTAAGGGACTCACTTCAACAGGCAAATGCTTCTTCAAAACTCAAGAATTCCATGAGAGAAATTGACAGAGTGTTTGTCCAGCTTGCATGAAATCCTGGGTTTGAATTCCAGAACCAAAAAAAAAATACAATAACTTTTACATGATGACATAGAGACTTAGGCCACATTTGCATTCCTTCTCAGCTCTAAGGACTGCACTCTGTGTGGCTGATGACAGAGGTCACAAGCCTGAGCCCAAGGACAAATTTGAACTTCATCTTCCAAAGGCAAAGCAGGGAAGGGGCAATGTGAGTTCTAATGAGCACATGGCTTAACTTTGACATTCTATAATTGTGTCCTGGACTGCCTTAGCCTGTAAGAATATGTCCATGGTAATCCTCTTTTCATCTGGATACATTTAAATTCTGTCCCAGAATAAAATGTAACTGAGAAGGCCTACATTTTCTGAATCATCTAAACTTGGTAAACAAGTCAAAAGAACTAGAAATAGAGATTACTTATTTGCAAGTTGTATCATAGTAGATCTCAGGACAGCTTTTTAGTTCATAAGTTACCTCCACAGAGCAGACTATTTTCCTAATTAAATATACCATGGTCTATAGGAAAGAGTCAATTGCAGTATCAATTATTTCAAGTGCTTAACCCACAAACACAGACAAAATTAAGTCAAACTAGTGGAAATGCTTTCTGCAGAAAAGTATCAAAACAAATAAGCCAGGAAATTTATTGAGGAGTACAATGAAGTACACAATTATGCATCAAGAATCATTATCCTCGCTAAACTTTGTAAATATTCAAATAATGTTTATAAAGGAAAATTTAAACCTTCTTTAACATGTATAAATATTTTATTTCTTCAAAGAACTTTATCTTTGTCAGGCATGGGATGCACTCCTAAATACTGTTTGGCTCAGCTAGGGTGCTAGGGTTTCTTTGACCCCAGCACCAGGGAGGTAAAGCAAGTGTATCTCTCTAAGTTTGATACCAGCCTGCTCTACACACAAGAGTTCCAGGCCAGCTGGGGCTACATAGTGAGATCCTGCTCGAAAGGGGATAGGGAGTCAGTGGTTAAGAGCACTAACTACTATTCTAAAGAACCTGGGTTCAATTCCCAGAACCTACATGGTGGCTCACAACCATCTGTAACACCAGTTCTAGGGGACCTGACACCTTCTAACCTTTATGGGCACCAGAAATGCACTTGGTGCACAGACATACATGCAGGGAAAACACCCATACGTATAAAATAAAAAATTAATAATTTTTAAAAATAACTTTATCTTTGAAAACATTTTTTTATAATTATCTGTAATACAGAAGTCAATACTCTGGTCAATAGGCAAAACTTTTAGATAAGTCACCATTTTACTATTGTGATGTTTCCTTTACTTCTTAAGTGTCTTGATTTGGGTATCATATTATAGGGTACCCTTAATAATCACAGTAGCCATTGTTTTCAGACAGTCCCCAATTTATGACGGTCAGCGTTAGAAAGAGTGAAGCCAGTATGTATTCCGCAGCAACCATACACTACAATTTCATTGATGCCCAGGTGGATCACTTTTCACCCTGCTGTCACCAAATAGCTGGCAAGAAGCACCATGAGGAACCAAGGATTTATTTTGGTTCATGGTCTGAGGGGAGACAGTCCAACATGGAGGAAATGCAGGAACATGAAGCAGCTGGTTACACTGTGTGCCCCGTAAAAAAGCACTGGGCAGGAATGTTGCTATTCAGCTGGCTACAGTTCTGTCCCCCTTTTATTCAGTCTGCAACCCTCATCCATGGGATGGTGCCCCACCCCCACATTGAGGATGGCCCTTTCCTCCTCAGTGTAACTTCTATGGAAAGACTCACAGATACATTACGAGGTGTGTCTACCATGTGTTTCCAAATCAAGTCAACTAACAATGAGATTGGCCATCCTTCCAGCCTAGACAGTGAGTCCCATCTTCTCTGAGATGCTGGGCAGCTCAGTGAGCACAGCTCTGAGTCAGACAAGCCCTCACAAGATGAAATAACCAACATTGTTAAACACTGTTGCTTCTAGGGTGCTCGGATGTAGGTTATATGCATTCGCCTCACCTTCATTCACATTATTTTCAGTCTCTAATGGGTCTAACAGCATATAATCCATCATGAAGCCAAGAGATATCTGTACTGAGCACTTACTGTGAGCCCAATATTGCCAGCATAGTTGATCAGTCCCTAAAACAAGACTGTGGAAAGAGGTGATGTTGGTTGTCGCTGTGCTTTTCAGGAAATACAGCCACACTTCTAATGTCACCTGGCTTCAAAAGCCTCCAAACTCAGATCTTTCATGACTCCAAGACCAGCACATTTTCACCCATCCACTAGGTGAATTCAGTAAAGATTCTTGTTTAAAAGACAAATTGCTCAATAATGTTCTAGGATTGAGCCCAGATTTCTGATGCAACCATCAAAACCCTGCTGCCTCTAAACAGGACTAATTCGTGCTGCTTGTCATAGATGATTAGCTCACAGCATCACTTTCTAAAGCCTTTAATTAGGAATAACAGAAAAGTTCATTCCCACTCCAACAATTCCTGGATCACTCACCATGCCTGTCCACGCTCCTGCAGGTACGCCGAGGGAAATCGGATATGGCTCTTGCTCCCCAGACTTCCTTGTGAGTGAGGAGGCAATGACATCCCCAGAGCAGTGGTCATTACTTTCCTCAGCCCAGCAGGGCACTTCTCAGGCAGAGAGTTTGGAAAAAACAGAGAAGGCAGAAGGGAGAGAGGGTCCCTGGCAGACAGTGGCCTGCAGGCTTGGGTTCAAAGCTTCCCCCTTCCAAGGACTGTAAGGGCTGTACTTTGGTCACAAATGTGGCACTATGTGATGGTGAGGACACAGCAACCAAATACCCAGCACAGAGATTTCAGAAAGACCAACTGTGTCTAATAAGCTTCCTGGCAGAAAAATCTCAGCTTTAAGAGAACATTTGACATCACCATTTCTGTTATGTGCTGTGGGCTGTATATATATTTACAAAAAAGACCAGCAGTTGCTTAGATAACTGACCAAGGACATTTGCTCCAAATGGACTAATAAGTCAGGAAAACATAATTTATCCCCAAAATTAACAACAATGCAAGCAACAATTAGCTTTTTTAAGTATCAGTTTGACACAGCCTTGAGAAGGGGGCAACAAGGGATTGTCTACACTGGGTTGGCTCATGGACATGTCTTGTGGGAGGTAAAGGTGCTATCTTAATTAAGCTCACTGATATGAGAAGACCCAGACTGCTGTGGATGACACCATTCCCTAGCACAGCAACCTAATGTGGGTTGTTCTTGGGCAAGGGTGCAGTCTCACCCAGAGCATAGCCTAAAGAGAGACTCAACTCTGATCCTCAGCAGCCAATGCTCCAACAGCTGGGAGTTTTTATTTCTGTCCCCTCAATTAGCTTTTCCTGAAGATGTAAATAGATTTCCCCTCAATGCCACAGGTGGGGAGGGAGCAATCTTGAGCTGTATAAGTGAACATGCATACATTCATTCTTGTGAGCATGGATGTGATGTGACCAGGTGTTTCAATCTGCTATTCTGTGACTGTCCTACAGGAACTGTGAGCTAACAGAAAACTTCCCTCCCCCAAATTGCCTTTTGCATGTGTGTGTCTGTGTGTATATATACATATACACACATATATTTGCACATATAATTACAGCAACAGAAATGAAACCAGGACAGTGCTTACTTTAATGTCTTTTTTTTCATATTCTTTTATTTTTTTTCATTCAAAAAGAATTTACATTTCCTCCCCTTCTCCCAGTCCCCTCCAGCTCTCCCCCACCCCTCCTCCCTCCTCCTACTTCCTTAAAAGAGGGCATGGTACCCTGCCCTGTGGGAAGTCCAAGGCCCTCCCCGCTCCACCCTGGCCTAGGAAGGTGTGCATCCAAATAGACTAGGTTCCCAAAAAGATAATACATGCGGAAGAGATAGGTCCTAGTGTCATTGTTGATGGCTTCTCAGTCTGCCCCCATTGGCAGCCACATTCAGAGAGTCCGGTTTGATCACATGCTCGTTCAGTCCCAGTCCAGCTGGATTTGGTGCGCTCCCATTAGTTCAGGCACACTGTCTCAGTGGGTGGACCAGCCCCTCGTGGTCCTAACTTCCTTGCTCATCTCCCACCTTCTGCTCTTCGACTGGACCTTGGGAGCTCAGTCCATTGCTCTGATGTGAATGTGGGTCTCTGTCTCTTTCTCCATCGATCAGACGAAATTTCTATGGTGATGATCAAGACAGTTACTTTAATGTCTTTCCCTTGTGAAGGAAGATATGAAGTGGTGATACTTATAAATCAAATATGCAGTATCGCACACAAAGCCTCCAGGGTCTGAATCAGTCTGCAGGGGCATCTGGCATGAATGGAGTCATATCCTGGTGCTTAGGTGGGTGGGCGGCTGTGCACAGAGGAGGCATGAGTAAATACTTGTAGATGGAACAGTCGACACCTCTTCTTTGCCATCTCACATGGGCTTGGCTCCAAAACTCCCAGGAGACTCTCAGTTATTACTAGACAAGCCAAGTACTTTCTGCGGCTGATACCAACCCATCTTGGCAGCCCAAGAAAGACTTTCTTGAAATCCATTCAAAGTCTGACAGGACAACTCACTTCAAGGGAATCTTCATATGTGGCGGGAACATTCGAAATGAGGGTCTTTTGTATAGTTGGCAAAGGGAGCTTGGGGAATTCTCCAGTAGCTATAATGAAAAGCAGGACCCACTGTTTTGCTTTGTTTTGTTTTGTTTTGTTTTTATTTCTGTCCCCTCAATTAGCTTTTCCTGAAGATGTAAATAGATTTCCCCTCAATGCCATAGAGCAAAAAAGGAAACATCTTTTCTGGACTATTTAGCCTTTCCCATATGCCATGGTTTAATGCGGCTAACATGTGGGGAAGATAAAAACTCATGATTAATTGCCTCGCCTTTTGATGTCCCCCTTCCTCAAAGCCATCATAATAATAGTGGTTAGGGTCGATGCTGTGATGTACTGCCCAGATTCCCATACAACACAGAGGCCTGGGTCTCCCAGCTGTTGGAGCATTGGCTGCTGAGGATCAGAGTTGAGTCTCTCTTTAGGCTATGCCCTGGGTGAGACTGCACCCTTGCCCAAGAACAACCCACATTAGGTTGCTGTGGGGTACAAGGGCTTGGGAGCCATCCCAGGTCTCTGGAGGAGTATTGTGTTACATATCACAGTTCAAACTCCTCTGCCCGCCCAGCCCTGAATCCCTTCCAATGCTCAGGTGTTGCTGATCCCATGAGCATTCCAAATAAACTACCTGTGAGTACATCTTTATCCCAGACTGTACTTCCAAGGCAACGCAAGCCAAGACACTGATCACACAGGCAGAACTTCTCTCTGTGAGATACCAGGCACTCCAGTGTGCTTTGCAGCTAATGCTTTCAGTATCCTTACAGAGGATCAGCAATTTCATTCTGTGGCTATAGCTGAAACTCAGAGAGGTTGTGCCCTTGCCTGAAGCCACACAGCAAGAGAGCCAACTTTCACCAAAAGGCCTCCTTAGCCCCTCGATCTTGTAATCACCATTTATCATATCCAGGGCACTGTGCTCCGGTGACTCTGGTTACAGGCATTTTTATGAGCTGTAACTTTCTTTAAACAAACATTCGGTTTTAAAGATGGCTGGAATTCACCTATAAGAAGGTAGGACAAGGGAATCTCTTTGTAACAATAAAATGAGGTCTGTAGTTTAGTTAATATTAGGCAAATGTCATATTCTTGGTTTTGATAAAGTGTAGAATCATCCAATTGTTAAGTGTTATTGGGGCAAGTTGGGCACAGGGACAAGGAAAGTTACTCATACCTTTTGAAAACAAAATTATATTTCAAAATAATGTTTAAATTTTCCTAAACAACAAAAGAATGAGATATGACAGATTGCTATATTAAGAAAAACAACCTTCAAAGGGAAATTAAAGGGTCAGACCTGGTGGCACACACCTTTAATCCTTGCACTTGCGAGACAGACACAGGTGGATCTCTGCGTTCCAGACAGCCAAGGCTACATAGTGAGACCCTGTCTCAAAAAACAAAATAGGGGTGGGGGGAGAGATTGAAGATGTTTTTACTTGCCAATTGTAGTGGTTTGAATAACAATGACTCCCATGGGCTCATATATTTGAATGTTTATGGAGTGGCATTATTTGTCAGAGTAAGTGTGGCTTTGTTAGAGGAAGTGAGTCCCTGGGAATTGGACTTTGAGGTTTCAGAAGCCCAAGCCAAGCCCAGTGACTCTCTCTTCCTGCTGCCTGTGGATCCAGATGTAGAACTCTCTATCTCTACAGCACCACGCCTGCTTGCGTGCCACCATGCTCCCTGCCATGATGATAAGGGACTAAACCTCTGAACCTGTAAGCAACCCCAGTTAAATGCTTTTTTTTTTTATCAGAGTTGCCATGGTCATGGTGTCTCTTTATAGCTAAGTCAGCTAAAGAATAATATCAACTCACCATAAGAACCTAAAACAAACTTGCCCATGATTTGTTGAGGATTGAAGCTTTTTTCCTTTGCAAATTAAGGAGGAGAGATTATGGTGGGCTGAAAGCTGTAAAAACTTTAGCTTCAAATATAGCCATACTGGATATGGATAAGGGAGGGGTTTGTGAGGTCCCACCCTTAGGTGAAGAGCTATTGGCAGTTCATGGCTGTTGGGAAGGGAGTCAGCTTTCTTCCCAGTCTGGCCACTGGTAAGTTATCCATACTCCAGAGGGCAGCCCCACACCCATGCTTATGTGGGAAGCACTAATGGACTTGGTGACTTGTTAATCTAACAAAGATGACATGAATGGGAGACTGGAGTAGATATGATCAAGATGTAATCCATACACGTACAAAACTGTCAAGGGACAAATACAGGTGTTCTTGGGAAACAAAATACAAAGCAAAAATCTCTTACCAAAATCCAAGTGACTTGAAGTTAGACTCCCTAACCTCCTGAACTGTAAGAACTAAACTTCTAATATTTATAAAATTTTGAAAATGTGACTGGAGACAAATAAGTGATTAAAGGTACACACTGCTATTAACAGAGGAGCCAGTTCAATCTCCTCCAACATACACATCAGACAGTGACAACCACCTGTGACTCCGGTTCCAAGGGAACCCAACCCCTCTGGCCTCCACAGGCACTGGCACACATAGTCACATACCCACACACAGACACATACACATAATTAAAAATAAAATAAACCTCTTTTAAAATTCTGGAAATAACCCTGATCGCCTTCCTCTGAAAAAGTGGAATCAAATGTTCCTCTTACTTCTCCCTCTGTCACTGCTTCCCCACGAGGGTGTGACTCTAGAGAAGGGCCTGACGTGGACCTGTGAATCATTCTTCCCTGTAAGCTTCCAGGACCTGGTTGTCCCCTCCTGGAATGGCTTCACCCTCCCAGTATTAGAATATAAATCCCTCCAGGATCTCTAAGCTAAGGGATCAACCAGATGGCAGGTGTTACCTCCCCAAGCCTGTGGCCCAGATGCAGCTGTCTTGGAAGTGAGCCCAGTTCCTTCTCCCTGGGTGAATCCAGCTGTCAATCAGTGAAGAGCAATTGAGTTGGAGACGAAGTGCAGAGCAGCAGCTGGAAGCCAATGGGCAAAGGGTATGGCACTGGGAACGGGACTGCACCTGGAGGAGGGGAGCTGGGTATAACAAGTGAGGCATAGCTGGGCAAAGACTGCATGGATAAAACCCCAAAAGAACAATCAATAAAAGCAAAAAAATAGATAAATGAAATTTTATTTAACTAAGAAGTTTTGAACAGAAGAGGGAAGAAAATTAAAGCATAACCCATGGACAATCTATATATTTGATAAAGATAATACCCACACATGGTGGTGGTGGCACACGCCTTTATTCCCAGCACTTGGGAGGCAGAGGCAGGCTGATTTCCATGAGTTTGAGGCCAGCCTGGTCTACAAGAGCTAGTTCCAAGAGAGGCTCCGAAGCTACAGAGAAACCCTGTATCAGAAAAAAAAGAAAGAAAGAAAAGGAAAAGAAAAGAAAAGAAAAAAGATAAATACCCACAATACAAGAAAAAAACAATTCAAAAGGGCAAAGGATTTAGTGACATTTAGTCCAAATTGTCAACTGATAGAATTTGGAATTACCTAGGAGACACACTTCTGGGTATGTCTTCAAGGGAATTTCCAAGGAGATGAAATGAGGAGGAGGGGAAGAACCATGTTCAAAGTGGGCACTCTTTCAAAAATGGAGAAGACTGAATAAATGGCAGGGGGAAGCCATGAGAGAACCAGCATCCATGACTCTGCTCCCTATGAACATGATGTGCCAACCATCTCAGTGTTCCCACTTCTGGGGTCATTTATCTACCTCAAATTTCACTGCCTGCTGAACTGGTAACTCTGAAGCTCCAGAGGGCATTCCTGTGAGCTGTTAGATGCTGAACAGCTTTTGAAAGCACTGAAACCACTCATCCCATACAGATCTCAATGCTGTGCTCCTTCCCCTGCTCCTCGGGGACTTGGAAGACATCCTCCAGCTAGAACATGGGCCACCCCAACTTGAATAACAGTGGGCTAGGGAAGAGACTCCACAATCCACTGACGCTGTCCCTACCCCAGTCTTGCCGGGCTGATTCCCATTTCAGAGGATTTGGAAGGAAGTTTTTTTTTTTTTCCCCAGTAATACTTAGTATGTCTTTCCCTTTTTGACTCTTGTATTTCTCCTTTCTTCTTTTTACCATGTGTGATGGTTAAAATAGATTGCCATGCAATGGATCTCAGATCAACCAAAAGACAAGCCTCTAGACATGGCTGTGAGGACTATTTAAATCAGGTTAATTGAGAGGGGAAAATGTACTTTGTGTTGGGGGGGTCCTCTTTCCCTCTCAGCCTGTAGGCACCAGGTCAACAGAACAAGAGACAGTAGCAGCAATGGAAAGCTTTGTATCTGACCCATAAGTATGAGCAGAGATAGTTCTCCAGGAGACAGACTTCAGTGAATCAGCTCAATTTTATTCCAGAGTATAGAGTATATATAAGATTAGGGAGCCTGAAGACACACCCAAATTTGCATTAAGTGGCACACGCCCATCACAAGGCTCCTAGCGCAAGTCTTAGTCACCCATATGTGTAGAAAACCGCCAGGCTATGGCAGACTGCAGCCTCTACAAGCCAGCAATGCCTTCCCACAGTACTTTACAATCATTCCATTGGCTGTGGTCCAAGACTGCACAAAAAAAGAAAAAGGTGGATGAGCACCAGCATTTCTCTGTCTGCTTCCTAACTGTGAGTGCAATGTGACTACTCGTGTTCTTGCCGGTGTGAAGGATTTTTCCTGCTGTGAAGGACTGCACCCTCAAACTGTAACCCAGAATGAGCCCTTCCTTCTGGAGTTGCTTTCTTCAGGGATTTTGTGGCAGCAGCTAGAAAAGCAACCAGTACAAAAAATGGTAGCATCAGTGTTCCTGTGATAAACCTGACTGTATAGTTCAAGGCCTTTGGGACAGGTTAGTAGGAGGAATGGTTACAGTGATGAAAGTTTATAGCTATAAATTCTGCATTTCCTAAAATTCAGGGAGATATTGAAGACATAACTTAATAATATACCTCGATGTCTCAGAAAACAAAGAACAAGCAAAACTCAATATCAGTATAAAAAAAGAAATCATGACAATCAAAGCAGAAATTAATGACAAGTACAAACAGAATAACACAAAATGTCAATGAAATGAAGAGTTGGTTCTTTGAAAAGACAAGCAAGATTGAGAGATCTTTAGAGTCTAAACTTTAGACAAATGAGCCAAAAGAAACAGAAGATTCAAATTAGTAAAACAAAAGACAAAAAGGGACAATTCCAAAAGATGCTGTGATGGCTATCTCTACTGTCAACTTGATGAATCTACAATTGCCTTGCAGACATGTAAACAGAGACTACACCATTGTTTCCTGGTTGCCCAGACCCGAATAATCATACAGAAACTATATTAATTAAAACACTGGCCAATGGCTCAGGCATATTTCTAGCTAGCTCTTACATCTTAAATTGGCCCATTTATTTTAATCTGTGTATTGCCACGAGGCTGTGACTTACTGGTAAGTTTCTGTTGTCTTTCTTCTTCATCAGTTGCATGCCATCTCCCTGACTTCACCTTCTTTGCTCCTCTATCTCTGCTTGGATTTTTCACCTTGTTATATTCTGTGCTGCCACAGTCCAAAGCAGCTTCTTTATTAACTAATAGAAATAAAACATATTCACAGCATACAGAGGGGAATCCCACATCATCTCTCCTTTTCTGTCTAGATAAAAAGGAAGGTATTAACTTTAACACAGTAAAATTACATATAAAAAAACAGGTATTAAGCAAGAATTACAGTTATAATATTTAGTCTACTTGTATCTAACAAAATTAAAGAAATTATTCTATCATCGATTTTATCTTTGTGAGTCTAAAATTTTATATCTAATTTGTCTTTTGTCATAACTAAGGAAAACTATTTAACTGTCTTCAATCCCATGAAAGACCCCAGAAGGATATAATATTACCAAAGTAAACAGGAAATGGATTGTAAGCAACTTCCAAAACTCTAGAATTGATAGTCACATTTTGCTACTTGGACAGCCACCCAAAATTCTTCTTTAAAACTGGGGCATCCATCTTCAGCCTACAGGACTGTAGTATCTGGCAGACTTTTCTATGAAGCAGGAAATCTGAAAGACTGTTTCACCTATATTGGCAGTTTGTCAGTCACTTTCTTCTGTGCCTGTAGAATGTCTGGAAGAATCTTTCATGAAGCAGGAATCTTGAAGGACTATCACACCTTCTTTTGGCAAGTTCAGCAGTCATTTTTCTGTGGGTCCTACATATCTAGTTCATACAGCATACCATCAAGCAGTTCAGGCAAGAGAAGTTTCTTGCTTAAATTGATAGCCTTATCACACTGAAGGCAAATTCCATAATGAGTTTCTTCAATGCCTATCAACCTCTCTGAACTAATTGGTGCTGCCAAAAGCAGACAGGCCTCACTATTGAGAAAAGTCTAAGTTTTTAAAGCATTTTAAATGCCATATTCTGCAGGCCTTTGAAGTGTTGAAAATTATCCATCTAAATGAAATATATCTCTGTATATCTAGAAAACCTAACTAAAATAATTAAAAGTTTATTATAGATGACTATCTATTAATCTGTATTTCTTAACTATCTATTACATTTTTAAAATGAGCTGCACAAACACAATACCTTAAACACAAACAGAAATACATATGCACAGTGTAACAAAATTAACCTTAAATTTGAATCAATAGACCAAGATTCATACCAATGTAAAGTATTCATCTCTATATCTTATCCCTCTTATTATTTTTTTAAAAGTTGACTGTGACCATTAACCATTTATAAACATCCCTTTTAAAATGAAAATAAGCATTTATAAATAATCTATTTTGGGAATTTGGGCATAGTTTTCTCCAAACTGCTTCCTGCTGTTTGTTGGGCAAAGTATTTTTAGGGCTCATAGAGACCTTTCCATCTTGTTCCATCAAACCACATTAGCCTGGAAATAATCCACAGGTTCCCATCCTCTGTGGGAACAAAAACAGAACCTCTTTTCCAAGGTAACACATCCTTAGACTCAAATTTTGAAGTCAAGATACCTTCAGAATATATATGTTGGTTTAGCTTATCAGCCTGTACAATAAAATGTCTCTCTGTAGTTAGTTCATTCACAGTCAAAAATTCAAGGAAAACATAATAATGTACATAATCCAGACTCTGTGTATTTTCCATCTTTACGTGGCTTTTTCATATTACTTTTACTGTCTCTTTAAAGACTTTTATTTTTTTAAAACTATTTCTTTCTATAACTGCCTATACCAATTTTCTTTTTTCTTAAGCCTATGTTCATTTTTTAAAACACTATAACCCATTCAGAGGTGTATTTCTGTCTGAATCTGTCTTTATTTTGCATCTGTAATTCTTTTTTTGATCACTGCTATAAACTGTTAAGCAGGCATGGCTAGGAGCAGAACAGTCGCTTTGGCTGTTGGTTCCACCTTGTTTGACTTTCCAACAAGGCAGAAGTCTGTCTACTCCCAGCTCTGGGAGCCATGTTTACCACCCAACTCTGGAAAGCAGTTGGCCTATGCCACCACCAAATGTAATTGCAGCATGCTGCTCACAAACCTCACTCAAATGTTCCATAGCAGGACCTCCTGAAAGAGTTAGAGCCATTCCTGCCACCAGCACAAACCAAAAAGCTGTCTCTTAAAGGAGTCATGCAGTTTTTGTAGCTAATGCTGAGTTAGGAAGCCTTCTTTTAAAGGTGCCGTGCCTCTGCTCAGCAAAGAAAGTCTACCTGAAAATAATGCAGCTACCAAGAAGCTGTGCTTGGCTCCTATTTTTGTGGGTCTAGAAGCCCTCTTTTTATTTTTTTTTTAATCTTCTTTAGGTCTTATGTGGATCCATGCCAGACGGTGGGTTTTCCTAGTTCCATCCATTTGCCTGCACATTTCAAGATGTCATTGCTTTTTACCACTGAGTAATACTCTATTTATAAAAATACCACATTTTCTTTATCCATTCTTTGGTTGAGAAGCATCTAGGTTGTTTCCAGGTTCTGGCTAATACAAACAATGCTGCTATGAACATAGTTGAGCAAATGGCTGAAGCACTATTAAAAACTCAGAGAGAGAAATTGGGGTTCAATCTGAAGGTCAAAAAGCAAAATAACCAGCCACTGGCTCTTTACCTTAACCTCAGTCCAAAAATGGTAATCCTGCCTCCAGGAATCTCAGAATAAGACTATATCTGAGGGCTGTTTCCTTCTATTTTATAATCCTCTCTAGGACTTGGATTAAAAGCATGCACCACTGGGATTAAAGGCATGCATCACCCAGTTTCTATGGCAACTAGTGTGGCTACTGGGATTAAAGGTGTGTGTTACCACTGCCTCGTCTGTAAGGCTGACCAGTGGGGCTGTTTTATTCTCTGATCTTCAAGGAAGCTTTAAAAAAAATACAAATAAAATGTCACTACAAATGTCCCAGTGGTATGGTTGTGCTTCCTTTAGGTATATGCCCAAGAGTAGTATTGCTTGTCTTGAGGTAGATTGATTCCCAATTTTCTGAAAAAATGCCATACTCATTTTCAAAGTGGTTGTACATGTTTGCACTCCCACCAGCAACAGAGAAATGTTCCCCTTACTCCACATCCTTTCCAGCATAAGCTATCATTGGTGTTTTTGATCTTAGCCATTCTGACTGGTGTAAGATGGTATCTCAGAGTCATTTTGATTTGCATTTCTCTGATGACTAAGGATGTTGAACAATTCGTTAAGCATCTTTCAGCCATTTGAGATTCTTCTGTTGAGAATTCTCTGTTTAGATCTATATCCCATTTTTAAATTGGATTTCTAGGTATTTTGATGTCTGGTTTCTTGGGTTCCTTATATATTTTGGAGATCAGTCCTCTGTCCGATGTGGGGTTGGTGAAGATCTTTTCCCATTCAGTAGGTTGCCATTTTGTCTTGTTAACCATGTTCTTTGCCTTGCAGAAGCTTCTCAGTTTCAGGAGGTTCCATTTATTAATTGTCAATCTCATTGCCTATGCTACTGGTGTTCTATTCAGGGAGTGGTCTCCCGTGCCCAAGCATTCAAGGCTACTTCTCACTTTCTCTTCTATCACCTTCAGTGTAATTGGGTTTATGTTGAGGTCTTTGATCCACTTGGACTTGAGTTTTGTGCAGGGCAATAGATATGGATTTATTTGTGGTCTCCTCCATGCTGCCATCCAGTTATAGCAGCACCATTTGTTGAAAATGCTTTCTTTTGTCCATATATTTTTGTCCGTATATTTTTGGCTTCTTGTCAAAAATCAGGTGTTCATAGGTGTGTAGGTTAATATCATGGTCTTTGATTCAATTCCATTGATCCACACATCTATTTTTATACCAATACCAAAGTTTTATTACTATAGCTCTACAGTAGAACTTAAAGTCAGGGATGGTGATACCTTCAGATGTTTCTTTATTGTAGAAGATTGTTTTGGCTATTCTGGGTTTTTTGTTTTTCCATATGAAGTTGAGTATTGTTCTTTCAAGGTCTGTGAAGAATTGTGCTAGTATTTTAATGGGGATTGTACTGAATCTGTAGATTGCTTTTAGTAAGATTGTCATTTTTACTATGTTAATCCTGCTGATCCATGAGCATGGGAGATCTGTGTACCTCTGATTTCTTTTTTATAAAGAGAATTACAGACCAATCTCCCTCATGAACATTGATGCAAAAATACTCAGTAAAAAACTGACAAACTTAATCCAAGAATACATAAAAAAAAATCATCACCATGATCAAGTAGGCTTCATCCCAGAGATGCTGGGATGGTTCAGCATATGAAAATCTGTCAATGTAATTCACCATATAAACAAACTGAAAGAAAAAAATAAAACACATGATCATCTCATTGAATGCTGAAACAGCCTTTGACAAAGTCCAACATCCCTTCATATTAAAGGTTCTGGAGAGAACAGGGATACAAGGAACATACCTAAACATAATAAAGGCAATCGATATACAACAAGCCAACAGTCAACATCAAATTAAATTAAGAGAAACTCAAAGCTTTTCCTCTAAAATCAGGGACAAGACAAGGCTTTCCACTCTCTCCATATCTACTCATTATAGTACTCAAGGTTCTAGCAACAAAAAGAGATCAAGGGGATACAAATTGAAAAGGAAAAAGTCAAACTTTAGCTATTTGTACATGATATGATATACATTGTAGCACAGTTAATAAAAACTCAGAGACAGATATTGGAGTTCAATTTGAAGGTCAGAAAAGCAAAACAGCCACTAGCTCTTACCTCTATCTCAGTCCAAAATGGTGGTCCTGCCTCCAGGAATCTCAGAAGGAGACTGTGTCTGAGAGCTGTCTCCTCCCTCCTTATATTCTTCTATAGGACTAGGATTATAGGCATGCATCACAACTGCCCTGTTTCTAATGGAAAACTAGTGTGGCTACTGGGAAGAAAGGTATATGTTACCACTGCCTGGTCTGTAAGGTTGACCAGTGGGGTTGTTTTACTCTCTGATCTTCAGGCAAGCTTTATTTATTAAAATACAAATGAAATATCACTACAATGCATATGTGACCCCAAACCAATCTTAAGCAGAAGAGCAATGCTGAAAGTATCACAGTATCTGACCTCAAATTATACTTCAGAGCCATAGCAACTGAAGACAGCATGGCGTTGTCACAGAAAAATAGACACATGAATAAAAAAAAAAAAAGAATATCAGATACAGAAATAAGCATATGTGCCTACAGTCACATAACTTTCAATAAAGGCACCACAACATAAATTAGATAAAAGGCTACTTCTTCAAAGAGCAGCACTGTAAATATGAAATAGTCACATGTAGAGGGCAGAGAGTAGGTACCTGATGTGGGATTCCGCTCTGTATGCTGTGAATGTGTTTTGTTAATCATTAAAGCTGCTTTGGTCCTATAGCAGGGCAGAAGAGAGCTAGGCAAGAAAACTAAGCTGAATGTTGAGAGAAAGGAGGCAGAGTCAGGGAGATACCATGTAGCTGCCACAGCTATTGGCCAAACAATATTGCAAATAATATAGTTTCTATATGATTTTTTTCAGGTCTGGGGTGGCTGGGAATGAACAAGCAGCCTCCACCAACAGGTACTATCTTGTAACACGTACAAAAAAAAAAGTAAAACCTAAAACTTAAAAACTGATAGATGAAAACAGGGTTGATAACATCAAGACATAAGTATAGTCAAGAAGCTTCTCACCAGGCATTGGTGGCGCTTACCTTTAACTACAGCACTCAGGGAGGCAGAAATAGGTGGATCTCTGTCAGGCCAGCCTGGTCTATAGAGTGAGTTCCAGGACAGCAGCTGAAGATATACAGAGAAACCCTGTCAAGAGAGAGAGAGAGAGAGAGAGAGAGAGAGAGAGAGGAAGAGGAAGAGGAAGAGGAAGAAGAAGAAGAAGAAGAAGAAGAAGAAGAAGAAGAAGAAGAAGAAGAAGAAGAAGAAGAAGAAGAAGAAGAAGAAGAAGTTGTTGTTGTTGTTTTTCTCAAAAGGGTGCCAACTGCTCAAAAAGGAATTTGAAAACTTGGCAAATGGGTTCACATAGTGTTGAACCATGAATCACTCCAGTGGAAAGGGCACCTACATGCTAAGGGAAAATATGCCAGCCACACATATCACAGGGGATTGGTATTTAAACAAAAAAGGTGTTTTTTAATACAAGGTTTCATGTAGCCAAGGATGGCCTCCAACTCACTATGTGACCAAGGATGACCACAAGTCCTCACTCCCCTGCCAGTACCTCTGAGTACTCTGATTAAAAGTGTGTGTCACCACACCTGGCTTCAAATCTATTAAAACTAGAAATAAATAAACATTAAAAACCCAAATCTTCTAAACAATAAAAAAGAAAATGAACTGAACAAATGGTTCTCAAAAGAAGAAATAGAACCGACCAATAAATATATGGGGAAAAAGTGTTCCACGTTCTTCGCCATAAAGGAAATATAAATTAAAACTACGTTGAGAAATTCTATCTTTGTCCAAACAATGCCTATCATCAAGAAAAAAGTTATAGAGAAGGGGAGGACCATGGGAAGAGTCAAAAAAATGATGTAAAATGGTGTGTGTGTGTGCGCGCGCGCTCATGTGTGTTTACATAAATGAAACCAACCGCTTCAAAAATATGCTAACTTTAAAACATTAAAAATATTGAAAAGGAGATGCTGCAGATATGCAGGAAAATGAATTCCTATTGGTTTGGATTATAAACTACTTCAGTGACCTCAAAAAACTAAACACATACCAAACCATTCCACTCCTAGTATAGACCCCAAGGAGCCTAAGTCAGAAAACCGCAGCTATAGCTGCACATCTGTCTGCTGCCCAACTGGTCACAGACAGGGAAGCATCCTAGAGATCCATTAGGAGATTTATGGATAAGAAAAATGAGGAAAACACTGACTGAGCTGTAAAAAAGCATGAAATTATGTCATTTGCAAGAGAGTGAATGGAGCTGGGAACCATCGTGTTAAGGAAAATCATTCCATCAGCAAGACTCATTTTCTCTCTTATGCATAATCTCAGTTACATACAACATCAAAACCAAAGGGGAACCATTTGGGGATAGGAGACCAGTGGGTAAGGGTGGGACATGGAAGGTCAATTATAGGCTAATATGAGCAAAATATAATAAATATGTATGAAACCTATTATTTCATATGCTAAAAATTAATTTAAAATATGTACCCTCAAAGTTTACCAGCTAGGAAAGGGGAAAGCAGGCTTTGCCTTTACAGATTTTAGGGGACCATGGGGCATGCATTACCTCGGATCTGGACTATGGGATAATAAGCTGCTTATTATTTTTTAAACAAACAAATCATAAGGAATAGATATTATTAAAAAATTCTGTAAGAGTGGAGTAAAAGGAATCATAGACACTGTGGTCAGAATGTAAGTCATTAGTCACTTTAGAAAGCAAACTCCCCAGGAGAACCAGACGGCAGGAAATAATCAAATTGAGAGCTGAAATCAACAAAAAAGAAAACAATACAAATAATCAATGAGAGAAAGAGTTGGTTCTTTGAGAAAATCAACAAAATAGACAAATCTTTATCTAAACTAACCAAAAGGCAGAGAAAGAATATCCTAATTAACAAAATCAGAAAAGAAAAGGGGGACATAACAACAGACATGGAGGAAATACAGAGGATCAGCAGGTCATATTTTGAAAACCTGTACTCCACAAAATTGGAAAACTTAAAGGAAATGGACAACTTTCTGGATAAATATCACTTACCAAAATTAAGTCAAGGCCAGATAAACAAATTAAATAGACCTATAACTGCTAAAGATATAGAAACAGTCATCAAAATTCTCCCAACCAAAAAAAGCACAGGACCAGATGGTTTCAGCTCAGAAGTCTACAAGATTTTCAAAGAAGAACTAATGCCAATACTCCTCAAATTGTTGCACACAATAGAAACAGAAGAAATACTGCCAAACTTTTTTATGAGGCTACAGTTACCCTGATACCCAAACCACATAAAGACATTACTAAGAAAGAGAATTACAGACCAAACTCACTCATGAACATCGACGCAAAAATGCTCAATAAAATACTGGCAAACCAAATCCAAGAACACATCAGGAAATCGTTCATCATGCTCAAGTTGGCTTCATCCCACAGATGCAGGGATGGTTCAACATACGAAAATCTGTCAACGCAATCCACTATATAAACAAACTGAAAAAAATAAACACATGATAATTTCATTAGATGCTGAAAAAGCCTTTGACAAAATAAACATCTCTTCAAGATAAAGGTCTTGGAGAGAGCAGGGATACAAGGAACATACCTAAACATAATAAAGACAATATACAGCAAGCCAACAGTCAACATCAAACTAAATGGAAAGAAACTCAAAGTGATCACAGTGAAATCAGGAACAAGACAAGGATGTCCACTCTCTCCATATCTATTCAATATAGCTGTTGAGGTCCTAGCTAGAGCAATAAGACAACAAAAGGAGATCAAGGGGATATAAATCAGAAAAGAAAAAGTCAAACTCTCACTATTTGCTGATGATATGATAGTTTACATAAGCAACCCCAAAAATTCTACCAATGAACTTCTACAACTCATAAACACCTTCAGTAATGTAGCACAATACAAGATTAACTAAAAAAAAAAAATCAGTAACCCTGGCTGGGCAGTGGTGGTGCATGCCTTTAATCCCAGCACTCAAGAGGCAGAGGCAGGTGAATCTCTGTGAGTTCGAGGCCAGCATGGTCTACAAGAGCTAGTTCCAGGACAGCTAGGAATGTTACACAGGGAAACCCTGTCTCGAAAAACCAAAAAAAAAGAAAAAAAGAAAAAAAAATCAGTAACCCTCTTTTACACAGATAATAAATGGACTGAGAAAGAAATCAGAGAAACATCACCCTTCACAATAGCTACTAATAGTATAAAATATCTCAGAGTAACTTTAACCAAACAATTGGAAGACCTATATGACAAGAACTTAAATCTTTGAAGAAAGAAATTGAAGAAGACACCAGAAAATGGAAAGATCTCCCATGCTCTTGGGTAGGTAGAATTAACATAGTAAAAATGGCAATCTTACCAAAAGCAATCTACAGATTCAATGCAATGCCCATCAAAATCCCAGCAAAATTCTTGAAAGACCTTGAAAGAACAATACTCAATTTTATATGGAAAAGCCAAAAAAAAAAAAAAACCAAAAAAACAGGATAGTCAAAACAATCCTGTAAAATAAAGAAACTTCTGGAGGTATCACGATCCCTGACTTCAAACTCTCCTGCAGAGTTACAGTACTGAAAACAGCTTGGTATTGGCATAAAAACAGACAGGAGGACCAATGGAACTGAATCAAAGACCCAGATATCAATCCACACACCTACGAACACCTGATTTTTGACAAAGAAGCAAAAAATATAAAATGGAAAAAAGAAAGCATATTCAACAATGGTGTTGGCATAACTGGGTATCAACATTTAGAAGAATGAAAATAGATCCATACCTATCGCTGTGCACAAAACTCAAAAGACCTCAACATATAACAATCACACTGAACCTCATAGAAGAGAAAGTGGGAAGTACACTTGAACATATTGGCACAGGAGACCACTTCCTAAATGTAAGCCCAGTAGCACAGACACTGAGAGAAACAGTTAATAAATGGGAGCTCCTGAAACTGAAATGCTTCTATAAAGCAAAGGACACAGTCAACAAGACAAAACGACAGCCTACAGAATAAGAAAAGATCTTCACCAACCCCACATTGGACAGAGGGCTGATCTCCAAAATATACAAAGAACTCAAGAAATTCATCATCAAAAGAACAAATAATACAATTTTTAAAAGGACCTAAACAGAGAACGCTCAACAGAGGAATCTAAAATGGCTGAAAGACACTTAAGGAAATGTTCAACATCCTTAGTCATCAGAGAAATACAAATCAAAAAAACTCTGAGATTCCATCTTACACCTGTAAGAATGGCCAAGATCAAAAACACTGATGACAATTTATGCTGGAGAGGATATGGGGGAAAGAGAACACTCCTACATTGCTGGTGGGAATGCAAACTGATACAGCCCCTTTGGATATCAGTATGGCAATTTCTCAGAAAATTAGGAAACAACCTACCTCAAGACCCAGCAATACCACTTTTGGGTATATACCCAAAGGATGCTCAATCGTACCACAAGGACATGTGCTCAACTATATTCATAGCAGCATTCTTTGTCATAGCCAGAACCTAAATGCCCCTCGACCAAAGAATGGACAAGGAAAATGTGATACATTTACACAATGGAGTATTACACAGCAGGAAAAAAATGACATTTTCAAATTTGCAAGCAAAGTAATGCATCTAGAAAACATCATATTGAGTGAGATAACCCAGACCCAGAAAGACAAATATCATATGTGCTCACTCATAAGTGGCTTTTAGACATAAAGCAAAGAAAAAGCAGGCTACAATTCACAATCCCAGAGGACCTAGACAACAATGAGGACCCTAAGAGAGACATACATGGATCTAAATTACATGGGAATTAGAAAAAGACAAGATCTCCTGAGTAAATTGGGAGCATGGGGAACATGGAAGAGGGTAGGAGTGAAGGGGAGAGGAAGGGAAGGGAGTTCAGAAAAATATACAGCTCAATAAAAACAACAACAACAAAAAAGACCAGAGAAGTGGTTGGCAGAGGCGAGGGCATGAGGTAGAGATGGTGAAAGGGACAAACTTGATAAAACTTACAAAGTCTCAGTTAGACAGAAGCGGTACATTCCCATGAGCTATTATAACCGAGTTAATATACTGTAGGTTTCAAAACTACAAATGGTTCCCAATGTTCTCACTATAAAAGAATGATTAGTAGGTATGAGGGTAGGCTAATTATCTCAATTTAGTATTTCCGCAGTGTATGTACCCATCAGATATCACAGTGTACTTCACAAACAATTATTAGTCTAATTACATTGAAAATTGGGACATAAGATTCTGGCTCTGTCATGTACACTAACATCTCTACTTAGCAACACCTAGCAAAACGGCAAGATGCATTTATGTTTTCCAGTCTTCTAATCAGGACTTGAAAGCTTCCATTTTACCTTTGTAACAATTACTCTCTACCACGTTTCTTGGCTTTCTTTGTTTTCTGGAAAGTATCTGCCAAATACCCTAGTCTGACTCACCAGACTTTTTTCATACAATATAAAGTGTACCCCGTGGGGAGGAAATCCAACTTAATAGCTAGTTCACAAGGGGGTTTCTCTTTGAGACGGCCACCCCACCTCAGCATGTTTGCTTTCCATTAGTATAACAAATAACCGAGACAAATCAACTTATAATAAGCAAAGATTTATTTTGTCACACGTGGTGAGGAGGTTCTGGTGGACATATTGCTTTAAGGCTTCTGGTGCGGGGGGACCATACCATGGTGGGAGCACATGGCAGAACAAATCCATTTACCTCCCAGCAAGTATGTGGGAAAAGAGGGGAGGAGGGACACCCTTTGAGGACAGTCAGAAGAGCTCCCATCAGGCCCCACTTCTGGAAGTTTCACCATTTCCCAACAGGCTGTGGGCTGAGGTCTCGCCCTTTAATACATGGCCCTGTGGTGCACTGAGATCCAAATTACAGCATTTAGCAAATCAGAGACAAACTTTATATGTCCTTCTTATTTCATCACACATAAAAAATTTAAAATACACATGCTTGCATTCACAGGTCAACAATTATTTTTTCACTTCTGCAACTAAATGGAACTGGTCCTTTGTTTATTCCTTCCCTCCCTCCCTCCCTCCCTCCCTCCCTCCCTCCTTCCTTCCCACCTCCTCCTGCCCTCAACCATGTCACCCAGCACAGCACAGGCCAGACTCATTGTCTGATTCTTTCTAGAACAGCCATCACTGCACTCACCAGAACTGGCTTTTGTGCCTAAACTCAAATGTCAATAAACAAACAAGGCAAGTGACATTTTAGAAGGCGTTTTGCAGATAACTGTTATATGACAAAACTTTTCCTGGGGGGACATAACACACACATCTACTCACCCCAGATAGGAAGCCCATGACAGACCAAAGTACAGATACCACCTGAAGGGAAAAGTATTGGCTCAGGACCTCCAAAGCCAAATTCTCAGCACAATGGAGATTTATTTGCCCCAGAGGGACTGAGAGCAGGGGATAAGAGACAAAGACAGGAGATAGAGGAAGAGGGAAAAGGGGAAGGAGACAAGGGAAAGGGGGCAGGGATAGAGAGGAGACAGATGTGGCCCATAGGCAAATGGTGGTTTATAAAGTTACAAGAGAAAAACCTGGTGTTAGGTTGAGGTGTTCGGTTTTAATTGGGCTTGTTAATTAGTGAGTCAAAGGGGGCTCTTGATAGCTGGACTTCAATACTTTGATAGCTGGACCTTGGAAGTCAGCCTCAGGAGGAGGAAATGGCCAAATAAGGGAATAGACCTTGGCAGCTGGTTTTAGGAAGGTAATCTAACAGTTTTTAGCAAGGCAAAGGATATGGGAGAGAAGGGCAAGGCCTGCCAGGGCCACATGTTTGCCACACTTGAGCAGGCCAGAGTCCCTTCACCACCAGAGGCCAGCTCGGCGAACCAATGAGTTTTATTGGGGTTTCATGCAGGAATGTGGGTGAGGGGTTACTTTCAGGAGCAGAAATGACTCACAGGCATCATGAAAACCCACTGTAGCATGAGTGATAGCTCACCAAAACTGGGGGGCAGCCTGCAGGCAACTCAACAGCTTAGAGGGCATACTTTTCAGGAGTCTTGGTTGACCTTAACCTCTGCTGGGCTGCCCGTCTAGTGTCTGCTTCTTCCAGGCAGTTGGTCTGGTCTCAGAGTCTTCTTTGCAGCTTGGCCCTGCTAACTCCGGCAGGGAGGGGCCTAGTGAACCTGGTCAGTTTCAGGGACTTCCTGAGTCTCTTTAGTGCTGTTTACCTTGCTATTGTCAGGGCCCACAAGAAGTCCCACAGAAAGACCACCACCAGTCACGTATGCAATCAACAAGAACATTTATTTTTCCATGCATGCAAGAGGTCAACCAACCATTCAGCAAATGAGTGAACGGTGATCCCGAGCGAAGCTCAAAGGCTCCTTTTAAGCAAGATTAGAGAAATTCCAGGGAGGGGAAGTTAGTCTGGGTGCTGATTGGTGGGTTTGAACACAAATTTATTGCTTGTTATAGGATTGGTTCATGGCTTAGTGGTTAGGGACTTTCCAGCTTCAGGGTGGGAGAACTAACTTTAGTTCTCTTAAGCTTGTGCAAGGCTGTGGGGCAACCCCTGTGATTGGTTGCCCCTAAAGTGTGGCTCTCCCAAGAACTACTTGCTCAGCCTGTTTATTTCTACTGAACCAAAACTGAGGTCTGGTCTCTGGTAGGGACACTAGGAGCCTGTCATGGTGTTAGTTTGGCTCTCTCAGTGCCTACGGAGTTTCCCCGGAGGTTGGAATGGTTCAGTCTCAGAGGAAACGATTACACTACAATGATCCCCCCCCCCCGTCCCCGCCCTGCTGCCGCTGCTGCTGTTGCCGCCACCGCTGCAAATGCTTAGGGGCAGTGCTGCAGGCTGGACAGATGGGTCTGTGTCTGCCTGGAAAAGTGTGGGACGGCTGCTTTAAGGGACATTCACCCATTCTTTTCCAAAAAAGAGGAATGTTGTCTACGGTAATGAAAGGGAAGCTGACAGGCTAGACAGGGGAATGGCAAAGATTCAGAGGTATGATAGACATAGTAGCATGCCAAAGCAACCTCAACACTCGTCTTGCAGGCAGTGTCCAGGTTACCTCAGCCTGTCTCGGTGACCAGAAATGAAAGTGCACTTATGGAATTGTTCCTGGCCTGGTTTTAGGTACCCATTTATTTCTGAAATAACCCAATGGAACAATTCCCACTTACACACAAAGAGATGAAGACCCAGGGAAGTTAAATAACCCATGCCACAAAGGTTGAACAGGCAGCCTGACTCAGGAATCTGCTATGATGCCTTGCTGCCCATGAGGGAGAGAGCCACCTACCCACTGTGAAATCCCAACTGACTAGCCTAGATCATGTGTCCATCTGTGGTGGTCTGAAAGAAAATAGCCCCCATGGGCTCATAAGGAGCGGTGCTATTAAGAGGTATGGTCTTGTCGGAGGAAGTGTGTCACGGGAGGAGGGGAGATTTGAGGTTTCAGAAGCTCAAGCCAGGCCCAGTGTGGCATCCTGTTCCTGCTGCCTGTGAATCAAGATGTAGAACTCTCAACTCCTTTTCCAGCATCACGTCTGCCTGTATGCCGCCATACTTCCCGCTATGATGATATAAAGGATTAAACCTCCAAAACTGTCAGCCAGCCCCAATTAATGTTTTCCTTTATAAGAGTTTCCACAGCTATGGTGTCTCTTCACAGCAATAGAAACCCTAAGAGGTCAGGGACCACATGTCCACCTTTGTCAGAGATGGCTCCAATCATGGAAGATGACCGGGTTGGTGCTACACAGCAGTGACCCTGAGGGACTCTAACAATGCTCCCAAATGGCCACCAGTCTCCCTCACACGGTGCATCCAGGGTAACACAGTATGTCTATATTGGTTACTTTTCTCACCTGTGACAAAAATGCCCCCCAAAAGCAACCTAAAGGAGAAAGATTGATTTTTAACTCATGGTCTCAAAGGTTTCAGTCCTCATGGTGGGGAGGGTATAGAAGAGCAGAGCAAAGCACTCACATCAGGGTGGTCAGGAAACACAGACACCAAATCCTGGGCTAGCCAGCTCCCTGCCCCACCCTACCCTTTATTCCATCCAGGGTCCCAGTTTACTGGACGGTGCTATCCACATTCAGGGAAGCCTTTGCCCTTCATCAAACCTCTCTGGAGATGTCCACATGGACCAACCCAGAGGCGAGCTTTACCAGTCTAGGCGTATCTCCATCCTGTCCAGCTGACACCACCCTCTCTGGCTCTACACGCATAAAGCACAAAAAAAAGCACAATTCAGCACTAGGAAGGGGGATAGAGACCCTGCGGAGAAGCAGTAATATTCTGCACCATAACTGTTCAAATTCAGCCTGTAGCTTACTCAATAAGCCAGACACTTGTGTGCTGTGTTCTTAGGAGTGTTTTTTCACTTTTATTAACTCCTCAATTTTAGTCAATAGGGTAGAAAATGTTAAAGCTGAAAGAGAGATTCACCAGGGAGTCTCCTTTAGCCAGAATGACAAGTGGGCTTCTCAGAATGGATTAGGGATCCGTGTCTCGTGTCCTACAGGACAACTGCAGTAACACTGCAAACCCAAGGATGGAGGGGCATTGCATTTCCATTGGTGTCAGTGAGTATTTGTGCAGGGTCCATTCATTAGCATTATAAAGGAAGAAGAAAGCGTCTGGACCCCAGCACCCAGTGCAAGGGCCAGGTTTTTCCAATTAGGCCAACATTGAAGGCTCCACCGGCCCACTGTGACTCTGGGGATGTCTGGGAGCGGACAGCTTGGGCAGAAAGGTGCTGGATGGATGGCTCCCTCTACCTACCATGTTCCTGGGCGCTTGACAGCATTTTAAAGAATATAGATGCTTTCTCAACCTCTTAAACACAGGCTCGCCTGCTATTAGATGCAATTTCACACTCTAATGTTTTATTGGAAATTTCAAAATTAATTAAATATTTTGACAAAAAGCCAAGTCAAGCCACAGGACAAAGTCCTGCTTTGTTTTTGAGTTGCCCACGCAACACCCCCGAGTGTGTGCTTGCCCACTCCTGCTCTCCCCCACCCCCCGTGAGGAGCCTGGGTTTATGAATTACAAGCCTTTTCATTTCCTCTCAGGTTCTTGACGAGAGATCGGGGGATGCGGCCACCAGGTGGATATGGTGCTCGGCATTTATGAACTTGATCTGGCTTCCCAGAGGGATGGGGGATGAAGAAACAGACAGGCTTACTTCGCTTCCAATAAAATCCCCAACTCCTAAATTATTAAATGAGTATCATTACGTGCTGATAATTAGTATTTATTGGGTGCCTCCCAATCGCCACACACAGTGAGAGGCGCTGGCTTTGCATTCCACAGCTCACTTCACAACACAGCCCTGTCGTCTGTACTTAATGGCTGAAGGACCTGGGCTGTCCTAAGCGCACAGCCTGCCTAAGGTTTCACAAAGGAGAGACAGAGATTTGTGCAAGCCCCTGCAGACCCTGTAACAGGTGGAACTGAGATTTGATTCCTGGTTGTTCAAGTCCCAAACCTATGCATGTTACACCAGCCTTATAATTATTACAATAACTGGTACTGGCTTCAAAATGACCCCCATGGGACTCCCCAACCAGTAGGGACTCATTATAAGATTAAGAGAGGCAGGATGAATGTCTCTGACTCCAGCGCTAATGCCAGGCCTCCACTGTGTACTGTGAACTCAGACAGAGACTAACATGCTGGGCCTTCTGAGTCATGGGCTTGGACTTGGACATTAACGACCCTGAGAGTGTAATAAAATGGCTGCCGCAGGCCTGGAAGGAAGGCTACTTACTGTCCCCGCTCCATCCTGCGGAGAGGCTGCTGTTGCCTGACAAATCCTATCAGCCATGCTGTGCAAAGTCACACGCTCTGGCCAAAGTTCCTGCTCCAGGTCCTGCAGGTGGTAAGAGCCTGGGGGTATTCAGACTAAGACCACACTGGATGGAGGTGGAATATGCGGAGCCTTGAGCCCCACTGTCCCAGATGGTACCCAGTCCTTCTCCAGGCTCTCCAGGTCCAGCTGCAGCTGACTTCAGGAGCAAGGCCAGGAAGTCCAGAGCCCAACCATGCAAACAAACAGCCTGACTTGATGACCCCAGGAAAAGGTAACCCCAGAAAATCTAGAATAAGTGGATGGCAGGATCACATCTTACAAACACAATCATGAAGAGATTGCGACTTTTTCCACATCCTAGAGGAAGTGGGACAAACATCTACTCTCTCTTGAAACACAGCTCGAAAGGTATTCCTGGCAAGCCACGGCTATACAGTGAGATCTTGTCTCAGCCTCCTCCCCCAAGCCATGTGTACTCACTTGTCCATCCCAGGGTCTCCAGGTCAGCCCTCTTGATCACACAAAGCCCAGGAGGGCTGTCGTGAAGCCACACTGATTTTCTCAGAAATGAAGGGCCTGGTGTAGTATCAGAGAACAAAGGGACAAGACCACAAAGAACAAAGAAATGGGGACTGCCAGCCTGCAAGGCCACAGGAATGTGGCACCGCCAGCACCCATGTTGCCACTCTAGTCATGTAGATGCACTGCCTTGAGTGATCCCACCTCTTCCCAGACTCAAACAGACTCTAGACACTATGTAGACTGGGCTCAAGGGTTTGCCACTGGCAGACTTTTTTTCCTTGGTATGTGGCAGAGCTGATTTTGGAGTTCTCCAAGAGCAAAATGAGGCGTCTGGAATGATGAAGGGGTTTGTGTTCCCTTCACATTCTCCTCGTCCTCCCATCAAAGGAAGCAGGCTGTCTGGAAGGGTCACTTACCTTCTTCTGGAAGGGTCACTCCCTCATCAAGAGTGCCTGATCACATAGCCTCCTGGGAGCTGCCACAGTTTCCAGGGTCAAGTTAGAACCTAGTTTAACTACCTGCCACGTATCCTGCTACAGTTAGATACCAAGGAATGGTATACTTAGAAAGAGCAGGCATGATAGCACTCCTTTTAATCTCAGCAGAGGCAGAGACAAGCAGATCTCTGTGAGTTCAAGGCCAGTGTGGTCTATACAGTGAGACCCTGTCTAAAACAAAAACTGCCCTTCCACACTGGCTAAAAGGGTGGCCTTTCTAACTCAAGTGGTTTGTGTACACATCTAGGTTTGAGAGGGTCTGTGCTAGTATTCAGGCATCTATACTAGCCTGCCCTTGGGGTCCTGACAGGATACATCCTCAGCTGCAGCCACTAAGAGTACCTCCTGTGCACATTTACTACATGCCCTTTTCAAAGGCGGCCATGGCACACACCTTTAATCCCAGCACTTGGGAGACAGAGGCAGGCGGATCTCTGTGGGTTGGAGGCCAGCCTGGTCTACAAGAGCTAGTTCCAGGACAGGCTCCAAAGCTAAAGAGAAACTCTGTCTCGAAAAAAAAAATGGACCTTTGCCCACCTCCTCTCTCTCTCCCTTCCCTTCCTTTCTCCCTCTCTCCCTGCCTCTCCCATACCATCTTTCCCTCTCTCTTATCCTCCTTCCTCTCTCTCTTCTCCCTCCCCCTCCCTCCTTCCCTCCTTCTCTCCCTCCATCACCCTTCTCCTCCCCCACTTCTCTCCCTCCCCCTCTCTCTTTTTCTCTTCTGCCACTCTTGTCCCCAGGGATTGGTCTCTGCCCCCTTCTCTGTCCTCTTTTCTGACCCTTCTCTCTTCTCTTCCAATAAACCTCCCATGTGAGCTCTGTTGCATGGCATGACTTCTTCCTGCTGTTTTTTAATTTATAACATTGGTGCCATGAGACTCAATAGGTCCTTCTAGCACCCTGAAGGGTGCCAGAACCCTGGAACCCAGTCCACATATGACAGCCTCACTTCTCCAACTAATGAAGCACTGGGCTCCTCCATCCAACACCAGCATGATTGGAAGCTCCCTCTTCTCCACCTCTGGTCATTTCCCACAAGTGAGAACTCTTCTCTTGAGCATGGTTTCTTGCCTTTTGGCCCCATCAAGTTCTGGTACCAGACAGCCATGCTTGTCTTGGGCTCGGAGCCCTTGACCCCTACTCTGGGTTTGACAAATCACTGAGCAGCCTGTGCCATCTAGAAATCAACTCTCTGAATTCCTAGGACACTAGGAATTGCAGACCCTTGGGTCTTCCTTCTCTGCCCCACTCATGGGAACTGTGTCATTGTTTATACTTCCTCTCTCCCATTGGGATGTTTTTGGAGACCCACTGACCAGTCCTAATCAGTTATTGTTGCAGGACTACCAGCTGTTGACCATAGAGCTGGAGGCACAATACTACCAAATATGTCTGGGTGGTGAGAACCAGCAGCTCCCCAGAGGTGCTAATTCTACAGTGACTGCCCTCAGTAAACAACCACTTGTGTTTCCTGGTAGATTGGCTAGAAGGAGAGTGTCCTGTCTGGGTGATGCTGTGATGATGGGAAAGGATCAGGTGATTTCAGCCCTAGGGAGATAACTTGGATCCACCTCCAATAGCATTTTGCCAGGTCCAAGCAGCACTTGACAGTTCCACAGACCCCGGAGAGTGAAGTGAAACAGCTAGTTACTCCAGGACATGGACAGTGCCCCAGCTTTCTCAGTTCCCCAAAGATGAACAACACCCACCCCCCAGTCAGCAGAAAGTAGTCTCAAGAACACAATGTCCTCAACCCTGCCTTGTATGAGGAGGAGCGGGCTATGTCCCGCTGCATAGTTTTTGGCCCTCGGCCTGTTTTTGGTTCTGGCTAGCTTATACCCAAAATAATTACATAGAAACTGTATTTATTTAAACTCTGCCTGGCCCATTAGTTCTAGCCTCTTCTTGGCCAACTCTTACATCTTGATTTAGTCCATTTTTAATAATCTGTATTTACCACGAGGATGTGGCTTACCGGCATGAGTTTAACCAGTGTCCATCTTGAGCCGGAGAAGCATGGCATCTGCCACACTTCCCTTCCTCCCAGCATTCTATCCTGTCTACTCTGCCTACCTGATTTTTGCCCTATCAAAAGGCCAAGGCAGTTTTCTTTATTTAACCAATGAAAGCAATACAAATGAAGAAGCACCTCCTACACCATATTTCCTTTTTTTGTTTAAACAAAAAAGAAAGGCTATTACTTTAACATAGTAAAATTACATATAACAAAACAGTTATTAAGCAAGAATTACAGTTACAATATTTAAATTTAATTTATCTTTTATTATAACAATGGAAAACTATTACTATAACTATTTATTTTTTAACTTCATTAAAGACTCCAGAAGGATAAAATATTACCTAAGTAAACAAGAAATAAGTAACTTTTAAACTCTAGAAATGACAGAGACATCTCACTACCTGGACAGTCACCCAAAGTTTTTTTGTACCGTTGGGGCATTTATCTTTAGTCTATAGGTCCATAGTATTTAGTAGAAATTTTTATGAAGTAGGAAATTTTAAAGACAGTTTAGTCACTTTTTTTTTGTATTTTGTAGAATGTTTTGTAGACTCTTTTATGAAACAGGAACTCCAAAGGATCATCTCACCTTTAGGTAAGTTTAGTAGTTTTTTCTCTGTGGGTTTTTTATGTCCAGTTTATGTAACATTCCAGGCAAGAGTAGTTTTTTGTCCAAATGGCTATCAAACTCCATAAGGAGCCTCTTTGATGCCCATCTTTTATAGGAAGTAGCTTGGTGCTCTCAGGAGCAGATGTGTCTCATTGTTATGAAAAGTCCTAAGTTATTAAAACATTTAAAATGTCATATTTTGTAGGCTTTGAGAGATATGAAGAATGTCTATCTAACTGAAATATATCTCTGTTTATTTAGAAAATCTAACTAACATGACTACAAACTTGACTATTTTAGATGACTATCTATTAATCTATATTTTTTAATTCTACATTACATTTTTCCCCTGTCACTTGCATTTTTCCCTCAATTTTTATTTTTCTATTCAAAAATTGACACTTCCTCCCCTTCTCCCATTCCCCTCCCGCTCCCCCACTAACCCTCCTCCCTCCCCTTCCATCCTTAAGAGAGGGCAAGGTACCCTGCCCTGTGGGAAGTCCAAGACCCTCCCCCCTCCATCCAGGCCTAGGAAGGTGTGCATCCAAGCAAACTAGGGTCCCAAAAAGCCAATACATGCAGAAGAGACAGGTCCCAGTGCCATTATCGATGGCTTCTCAGTCCGTCCCCATTGGCAGCCACATTTAGAGAGTCTGGTTTGATCATATGCTCATTTAGTCCTGGTCCAGCTGGATTTGGTGAGCTCCCATTAGATCAGGCACACTGTCTCAGTGGGTGGACTAACCCCTCGCAGTCCTGACTTCCTTGCTCATCTTCTCCCTCCTTCTGCTCTTCAACTGGACCTTGGGAGCTCAGTCCATTGCTCTGATGTGGATATGGGTCTCTGTCTCTATCTCCATCCATTGGATGAAATTTCTATGGTGATATTCAAGATATTCATCAGTGTGACTATGAGACAAGGCCAGTTCAGGCACCCTTTCCTCTACTGCTCAAGAACCTAACTGGGAACATCCCTTTGGACACCAGGGATCCCCTCTAGAGCCATGTCTCTTGCCAACCCTAAAATGGCTCCCTTAATGCAGATATCTTCTTCCCTGCTCCATTATCTGCCCTTCCTCCATCTCCCCACTCCCACTCCCCCAAGCCCTCTCCTGTCCTTCCCTTCTCCCTTCTCCTTCCTCCTCTCCCCTTCCCCTAACCCTACCTCACCCCCATGCTCCCAACTTTTGCCTGGCTATCTTGTTTGTTTCCGGTTTCCAGGAAGATCTATATATGTTTTTCTTTAGGTTCACCTTGCTATTTGGCTTCTTTAGACTTGTGAACTATAGGCTTAATGCCCTTTGTTTATGGCTAGAGTCCACTAATGAGTGAATACATACCATATTCATCCTTTTGGGACTGAGTTATCTCACTAAGTATAGTATTTTCTATTTCCATCCATTTGCATGCAAAATTTAAGATGTTATTGTTTTTTACTGCTGAGTAGTACTCTAATGTGTATATGTTCCACACTTTCATTATCCATTCTTCCATTGAGGGGCACCTAGGTTGTTTCCAGATTCTGGCTATTACAAACAATGCTGCTATGAACATAGTTGAACAAATGCTTTTGTAGTATGATTGGGCAACTCTTGGGTATATTTCCAAGGGTGGTATTGCTGGGTCCTGAGGTGGGTTGATTCCCAATTTCCTGAGAAACCGCCACACTGATTTCCAAAGTGGTTGCACAAGTTTGCATTCCCACCAGCAATGGATGAGTGTTCCCCTTACTCCACATCCTCTCCAGCATAGGCTATCCTTGGTGTTTTTTATTTTAGCCATTCTGACAAGTGTAAGATGGTATCTCAAAGTTGTTTTGATTTGCATTTCCCTGATTGCTAAGGAAGTTGAACATGACCTTAAGTATCTTTTGGCCATTTGAACTTCTTCTGTTGAGAATTCTCTGTTCAGATCATTACCCCATTTTTTATTGGGTTATTTAGGATTTTAATGTCTAGATTCTTGAGTTCTTTGTGTATTTTGGAGATCAGACCTTTGTCTGATGTGGGGTTGATGAAGATCTTCTCCCATTCACTAGGTTGCCTTTTTGTCTTAATGACTGTGTCCTTTGCTTTACAGAAGCTTCTCAGTTTAAGGAGGTCCTATTTATTCATTGTTGCTCTTATTGTCTGTGCCACTAGGGTTATATGTAAGAAGTGGTCTCCTGTGCACATGTATTGCAGGCTACTTCCCACTTTCTCTTCTATCAGGTTAAGTGTGGTCGGATTTATATTGAGGTCTTTAATCCATTTGGACTTGATTTTTGTGCATGATGATAGATAAGGATCTATTTTCATTCTCCTACAGGTTGACATCCAGTTATGTCAGCACCATTTGTTAAAGATGCTTTCTTTCTTCCATTGTATAATTTTAGCTTCTTTGTCAAATATGAGATGTTCATAGGTTTGTGGATTAATATCTGGGTTTTTGATTTGAATCCATTTGTCAACATCTCTGTTTTTATGCCAATACCAAGCTGTTTTCATTACTGTAGCTCCATAATAGAGTTTGAAGTCAGGGATGGTAATGCCTCCAGAAGTTCCTTTATTGTATAGGATTGTTTTGGCTATCCTGGGCTTTTTGTTTTTCCATATAAAGTTAGTTATTGTTCTCTCAAGGTCTATGAAGAATTTCGTTGGGATTTTGATGGTGATTGCATTAAATATAGATTACCCTTGGTAGAATTGCCATTTTTACTATATTGATCCTACCAATCCAGGAGCATGGGAGAGCCTTCCATTTTCTGGTATCCTCTTCAATTTCTTTCTTCAAGGCCTTAAAGATCTTGTCAAATAGATCTTTCACTTCCTTAGTTAGTGTAACCCCAAGATATTTTATGCTATTTGTGGCTATCATGAAAGGTGATGTTTCTCTGATTTCCCTCTCTGCTTCTTTATCCTTTGTGTATAGGAGGGCTACTGGTTTTTTTTGAGTTGATCTTGTATCCTACCACATCACTGAAGGTATTTATCAGCTGTAGGAGTTCTTTGGTAAAGTTTTTGGGGTCACTTATGTACACTATCATATCATCTGCAAATAACGAAAGTTTGACTTCTTCCTTTCCAATTTGAATCCCTTTGATCTCCTTATGTTGTCTTATAGCTAGCTATTGATAGAACTTCAAGCACTATATTGAAGAGATATGGAGAGAATGAACAGCCTTGTCTTGTTCCTGATTTTAGTGGAATCGCTTTGAGTTTCTCTCCATTTAATTTGATGTTTGCTGTTGGTTTGCTGTATATTGCTTTTATTATATTTAGATATGGTCCTTGTATCCCTAATCTCTCCAAGACCTTTATCATAAAGGGGTGTTGAATTTTGTCAAATGCTTTTTCAGCATCTAATGAAATGATCATATGTTTTTTTTCTTTCAGTTTATTTATATGATAGATTACATTGATAGATTTTCATATGTTGAACCAGCCCTGCATCTCTGGGATGAAGCCTACTTGATCATAATGGATAATTTTTTTGATGTGTTCTTGGATTCGGTTTGCCAGTATTTTATTGAGAATTTTTGCATCGATGTTCATGAGTGAGATTGGTCTGTAATTCTCTTTCTTGGTTGAGTCTTTGTGTGGTTTTGGTATCAGGGTAACTGTAGCTTCATAAAAAGAGTTTGGCAATGACTCTTCTGTTCCTATTATGCGAAACACATTAAGGAGTATAGGTATTAGCTCTTCTTGGACATTCTGGTAGAATTCTGCATTAAAACCATCTGGTCCTGGGCTCTTTTTGGTTGGGAGGTTTTTGATGACAGCTTCTATTTCCTTGTGACTTATAGGTCTATTTAAATTGTTCCCCCGGTCTTGATTTAATTTCAGTATATGGTATTTATCTAGAAACTGTCCATTTCTTTTACATTTTCCAATTTTGTGGCATACAGGCTTTTGTAGTATGACCTAATGATTCTCTGAATTTCCTCAGTGTCTGTTGTTATGTCCCCCTTTTCATTTCTGATCTTGATAATTTGAGTGTTCTCTCTCCGCCTTTTGATTAGTTTGGATAGGGGTTTGTCGATCTTGTTGATTTTCTCAAGGAACCAGCTCTTTGTTTTATTGATTCTTTGGGTTGTTTTCTGTGTCTCTATTTTGTTAATTTCAGCCCTCAGTTTGATTATTTCCAGTCTTCTACTCAGCCTGGGTGAGTCTGCTTCTTTTTTTTTCCTAGAGCTTTCCTAGGTGTTCAGTTAAGTCACTAATGTATGCTTTCTCCGTTTTCTTTATGTGGGCACTAAGTGCTATGAACTTTCCTCTTACCACTGCTTTCATAGTGTCCCATAGGTTTGGGTGTGTTGTGTCTTTATTTTTGTTGAATTCAAGGAAGACTTTAATTTCTTTCTTTATTTCTTCCTTGACCCAGGAGTGGTTCAGTAGTTGAATGTTCAGTTTCCATGAGTTTGTAGGCTTTCTGGGGGTAGAATTGTTGTTACATTCTAACTTTACTCCATGATGATCCGATAAGACACAGGTGGTTACTCCAATTTTTTGTATCTGTGGATGTTTGCTTTGTTACCGAGTATGTGATCAATTTTCGAGAAGGTTCCATGAGATGCTGAGAAGAAGGTATATTCTTTCCTGTTTGGGTGGAATGTTCTATAGATGTCTATTAAGTCCATTTGATTCATTACA
>PVIU01005557.1:12979-64478 GCA_004026605.1 Ondatra zibethicus | reverse complement strand
ATCCTACTATTAGTGTGTGGGGTTTGATGTGTACTTTGAGTTCTAGTAATGTTTCTTTTACATATGTGGGTGCTTTTATATTAGGGGCATATATATTCAGGATTGAGACTTCACCCTGATGGATTATTCCTGTTAAGAGTATAAAATGTCCATCTCCATCTCTTCTGATTGATTTTAGTTTGAAGTTGATTTTGTTTGATATTAGTATAGCCATACCCACTTGTTTCTTAGGGCCGTTTGATTGAAAAACCTTTTCCCAACCCTTTACTCTGAGATAATGTCTGTCTTTGTGGTTGAGGTGTGTTTCTTGTAAAGAACAGAATGTTGGATCCTGTTTTCATATCTATTCTCTTAACCTGTGCCTTTTTATAGGTGAATTGAGTCCATTGATATTAAGTGACATTAATGACCAGTGGTTGTTAACTGTGGTTATTTTTTGGGGGGGGTTGTAGAGTTTGTGTGTTTCCCTTCTTTGAGTTGTGCCGGTGGAGGGTTGTTAGATGCCTGTGTTATTATGGGTGTTGTTTGCTTCCTTTTGTTGTGGTTTTCCTTCTAGTACTTCCTGTAAGGCTGGGTTTGTGGCTATGTATTGCTTAAATTTGTTTTTATCCTGAAATGTCTTGTTTTCTCCATCGATGGTGAATGAAAGCTTTGCTGGGTATAGTAGTCTAGGCTTGCATCCATGGTCTCTTAGTGTCTCTATCCAAGACCTCTGGCTTTCATGGTTTCTATAGAGAAGTCAGGTGTAATTCTGATAGGTTTACCTTTATATGTTACTTCACCTTTTTCCTTTGCAGCTCTTAGTATTCTTTCTTTATTCTGTATGTTTTGTGTTTTGATTATTATATGGTGAGGGGATTTTTTTTTTGATCCAGTCTATTCGGTGTTCTGTATGCTTCTTGTACCTTCATAGGCATATCCATCTTTAGGTTGGGAAAGTTTTCTTCTATAATTTTGTTGAATATATTTTCTGGGACTTTGGGCTGTACTTCTTCTCCTTCTTCTACCCCTATTATTCTTAGGTTTGGTCTTTTTATAGTGTCCCAAATTTCCTGGATGTTTTGTGATGAGAATTTGTTGGATTTGTTGTTTTCTTTGATCAATGAGTTTATTTTCTCTATCGTATCTTCAGCATCTGAAATTCTTTCTTCTATCTCTTGTATTGTGTTGGTTATACTTGTCTCTGTAGTTCCTGCTCATTTACCCAGATTTTCCATCTCCAGCCTTCCCTCGGTTTGTGTTTTCTTCATTGCCTCCATTTCATTTTTCAAGTCTTGAACTGTTTCCATTACCTGTTTGATTGCTTTTTCTTGGATTTCTGGGGTATCTTTGAGGGATTTATTCATTTCTCCTAACTTTTTGGTAGTCTTCTCCTCCATTTCTTTAAAGGAGTTTTTCACATCCTCATTAATGGTCTCTATCACTTTCATAATGTTACGTTTAAAGTCAATTTCTTCTACTTCTTCTGGATTAGGTTATTCAGGTCTTCCTGTTGCATATTTGCTGGATCCTGGTGTTATCATGTCGCTTTTCAGGTTGTTGGAGGAGTTCTTGCATTGGTGCCTGCCCATCTCTTCCTTTGATTGCAGTCAGGGGAGTCTCGGTGGCTTGGTCCAAATTTTGTTGTGGCTGTGTACTTTGGGATTTTTCTTGTTCTGCCCTCTCTTGGGTCCCCTCAGCACTGGAGTTTGCTCTCAGATCCCCTCCTCCCTGAAGCAAGCTGTAGTGGTGGATCTAAGAACCGCCTCTGGATGGATCTGCTGGTACTGCAGGGCCACTTGTTGGCCAAGGACCTCACAGACAAAAGGGTGGTGGGCTTGGTATATGCCAGCTCCATGGAACAAAGAAACCCCTGCAGCCTCACACTCACCACTTTGTCCCCAGAGCCTCAGGCCTGAAGCAGGCTGAGTTGGGAGATCCTGGGACCCCGCAGATGGAAAGGGGTGCTTGGGGGCAAGCTGGGGTGAGATAAGTAAGAAAGCTAGTAGCCAGGGACAAGCCCTGCTGAGTGGCCAGAAAGGTTAGGGGATTGGAGTACGCCTGTGCTCCCTTTCCAGAGCATCTGGATGGCCGGGCGAGGGGCACATTTACCCCTCTGCTGGATCTGCTGGAACTCTACATTACATTTTTAAATGAACTACACAATTACAATACTTTAATCAAGAACAGAAATATTCACATAACAAGATTGACCTTAAATTTATATTAATAAAGTAAAATCCATACCAATGCAAATTATTTATATCTACATCACGTTGGGTGCCAAACTGTTGCATGAGGAGGAGCGGGCTGTGTCCTGCTGCATAGTTTTTGGCCCTCGGCCTGTTTTTGGTTCTGGCTAGCTTATACCCAAAATAATTACATAGAAACTGTATTTATTTAAACTCTGCCTGGCCCATTAGTTCTAGCCTCTTCTTGGCCAACTCTTACATCTTGATTTAGTCCATTTTTAATAATCTGTATTTACCACGAGGATGTGGCTTACCGGCATGAGTTTAACCAGTGTCCATCTTGGGCCGGAGAAGCATGGCATCTGCCACACTTCCCTTCCTCCCAGCATTCTATCCTGTCTACTCTGCCTACCTAATTTTTGCCCTATCAAAAGGCCAAGGCAGTTTTCTTTATTTAACCAATAAAAATAATACAAATAAAAAAGCACCTCCTACGCCACTGCCTCACCTGCTAACTCCTTCCCTTTTTATAAATAATAAAAGGGGAAGAATATTAATATTCAGGCATCTGTACTGGCCTGCCCTTGGGGTCCTGATGGAATACATCCTCAGCTGCAGCCACTAAGAGCATCTCCTGTGCACGGTCACTATGCTCCCTTTAAAAGGTGGGCCTTGCACACCTCCCATCTCTTTCCTTCTCTCTCTCTCTCCCTTTACTCTGGTCTCTGCCCCCCATCTCTGCCTTTTCTCTCTACTCTTCCAGTAAACCTCACATGTGAGTCCTGTTGTACGGCGTGACTTCTCTTTGCAGCATTTTTAAATTACAACAGTCTGCCCCAACCCACTCTGCTCAGAAGAACCCCAGTTGCATTATAGGCATGTGCAAAATTGACACAGAATGAATCTTTTTGTAAAAATCAGAAACAAAAATTGTTTCAGATTGTCAGCTCCAAGTATCTATATGCTGAATAAACCCAGAAAGCCACAAATTGGCCAGAATTTTCCTTCTCTATAAAACTGGGGGAGGTCCCTGCTTAAAAAAAGAAACAGTGAGTGTCACAGCCCTCTAAGAACCCAAAAGAACTACATCGACCCAAACTCAAAACAAGCAAGAATTGCTGGCATTAAGACCAGATTTAACACATAATTAATAAATTGCCTTTATAGAAAACATATTTTCTTTAAGTGTGTTTTTGTTTGTTTTCTGTTTGTTTGTTTTTGAAATTCTAGTCTATCTGGTTCTGGATATGTTCAATAACTGGCTGTTGAACAATAAATAAGTAAATAAAATGAAATTTTTTTCCCACAGAAGAGTGAAGAACTGATCCTTAGTTCTCCAATTCCACACAAACTAAGCATTGAATTTTCACATGCGACAATGACCCAGTGAAAGAACACATGCTGCATGTCGCTACTTCAGCAAGGCAGCCAATGTCCCTGGTAGCTGGTGGAGTACCTCTTGTTGGTGCTGGCCACATGCACCAACAGTGAAGGTGCTGACTCAAGATCCCATTTCCCAGGCAGAGTCAAGATCTGCCCATATCTGAGCTGCTGTAGTAGCCAGCTTGATGAGCATAGAGGGTTTGGGGGGTGTTGGAGGAAGAACACCCATCAGACAGACTGACAACACAGTGGGGTAGCCCAAGCTACAATGTGTGTAATCACAGAGTTCTCTCAGTAAAGCTAAACTGGCCAAATTTGATTTGCAACTTAAAATCAAACCCTATTTTATCACTACCCTGTAGGGGAAGCCTTTGTATTGGGGCATGTTGTAGGATAATCCTCTTGTACACTGTAAAGATTTGTTACTTGAATTGGTTTAATGAAATGCTGATTAGCCAGTAGCCAGGCAGGAAATATAGACGGGGCCACCAAACTAAGGATGATGGGAAGGAAAGGACAGAGTAAGGAGTTGCCTGCCAGATGCCAAGGGAACAGGAAATGAACATGTCATGTTAATAAAGGTACTGCCATGTGGCAGAACGTAAATAAGGAATATGGGTTAACTTGAAATGTAAGAGCTAGTTAGTAACAAGCTTGAGCTATTGGCCAAACATTTGTAATTAATATTAAGGCTTTGAGTTGTTATTTGGGAACTGGTGGGCAGGAGAGAAACGTCTGATTTCAGGGACATGCAGCTTCAAGTGCAAGGTGGAAGGGCGCAGTCACAACTGGCTAAAACTCAGATCACAAGGGCTCATGTCTATGAAGATGAAGCTGATGGCTGCCCTTGCTTTGGGACATGTGCTGGCTAGGTTTAGGGCTCCTCAGATAAGAAAATGCCAAGTCTGGACTGTAGGCAAACCTGTAGGGCATTTCTTAATTAGTGATTGGTGGGGGAGGGTCCAGCCCATTGTGAGTGATGCCATCCCTGGGCCAGTGGTCCTGGATTCTATAAGAAAGCAGGCTGAGGCAAGCCATGAGGAGCAAGCTAGTAAGCAGCACCCCTCCATGGCTTCTGCATCAGCACCTGCCCCAAGATTTCTGCTCTGCTTGTGTTCCTGACCTGAATTCCTTCAGTGATGGACTACAATGTAGAAGCACAAGCAAAATAAACCCTTTCATCCCCAACTTGCTTTGGTTGTGGTGTCTAGTCCTAACAATATTAACCCTAATCTAAGACAGAACATGATTGAGTTGATCCCTTATCTGTGTAATATTTTGGAACATGGAGCTGCCCAAGCAGCCCCACAAACCTGTAGAAACTTGGAAAAACCACAGCCAAACCACAAGAATTAGCAGGAAAAAAACAAAAACAAACCAAAAAAACTCTGAAATCACTAGTCTTAATAAAATGCCAAAGTGGGAAAATCTGCAGTTTAACTCGTTGAGGATGATTCTGAGGGGATGACAATGCTGTGATTCCTTCCTCTTAGCAGGTCTCCTGGGAACAGCCAGGAGACAAACACCTCCAACATTTTGTCATTGAAAATGTAGCTAGAAAAACAAAACTCAGTCTCCGTGTTCAGGCACTGGCTAGACTCTGGTTTTGATTATAAACATTAGCAGTTTAGAGGGTCTCATTTGAAATCTAGATGCCAAATGTAGCCAGAGTCGGAGTCCAGCATGTTGTGGAGTTTGCTTTAAGTTTGGGTGAGGGAAGCACCCAGCAGATCCAACTTGAAACCAAGGCTAGCACGTGGAGGAACTGGGCTTGTTATTCTAATATTGTTTCCATTAAATTAAAGGCATTCCAACCAACGAAATTAACAGCCACAGCAAGATTGCACCAACCATTCCCAGTTAAGTTGGAAACTTCAGCATGGTAACCACCAACATCACAAACTGGGAATCTTTGCCAGAGATGAACACCATTTTTCTTAAACCAGCAATAGCCTTTGATAATAGTCAAATGAGTGTGTGCAGAAAAAGAGAGCTGAACAAGCCACTTGATTCTATGAACCATTTCGCCCCAAGGTTGCAGCCAGGTCCAGCTAAGACTTGAAATGTGGGAGTAGGCTGAGAGATGTTCACATACAAGGAAAACAATACTTTCTGCTTATGGTTTCCATTCCCAACATACTGATGATGCAGGTCATTCATACCAATAACCCTGCATCAATATTTATAGAATCTTTAGCCTTCTGACTTGAAAGAGAAATACTATCAGACTGGCCAGTTATGTTGGACCCTTAGTCTCCTCTGCCTTTGATAGTAGCTTTAGGTTATTGGGGTCAAAATAACTATGATGTCAATATTTATGCAGCATTTCCAAAGACACTTTTTTACTCCAAGTGGGAATTTAACTGGGGTCTTCTGCAAGAACGTTAAGTATTCTTGATGATGGTTGAGCCATCTCTCCTGCCCTGAGAGGCATAATGACATAATGGACAAAATCTTCTGGTAACTGTGACTTGAGTGTTCATTAGGAGGTTGTCAGCAGACTATACTGCAGTGCCCATCTGTGACTTGTGGACTCTCAGAAGATTCTGGTACGCCCAAACCTGTTCCCTTCCTGTTGACACCTGTTCAGAACTCAGTTATCACAGCTCCGTGGCTTTAGACTGGGACTGAGATGAAAGCTCCCCTTGAGAAGACTCTGCTGTTACTATCTATGAAGCAAGGCTGGTGCTATGGAAACTACAAAAGTGGGTGAATTAAATTTTTAAATCTGATCTTACATCCAGCCTAGCCCACATATCCTTGAGTTTCTGTCCCGCCCAGTCCTACAGTCCCAAAGAAACACACAGAGGCTTATTAATTATAAATTGTTTGGCCTATTAGCTCAGGTTTATTATTAAACAGCTCTTACAACTTATATTAACCCATAATTCTTGTCTATGTTTAGGAACCGTGGCTTGGTATCTTTTCTCAGTGCAGCATTTTCATCTTGCTTCCTCTGTGTCCAGTTGGTGACTGCAAACTGAGCCTTTCTTCTTCCCAGAATTTTCCTGGTCTGGTTGCCCAGCCTATACTTCCTGCCTGGCTACTGACCAATTAATGTTTTATTAAACCAATACGAGTGACAAATCTTTATAGGGTACAGGAGCATTATTCCACAGTAGGCTTCAACTCTGAAATATCTCCTTTCTCTATCACATCATTCAAGACCATAACTCTCAGGTCATGGGTTTTATAAAGACATAAATGACTAATTCACACTTAGCGTGTTACTTCTTTAAAAACCCTCTGCATTTATCAAGACACAGGACCTAAACATAGAAAACCTCCAGGGGCTTTCAGGAAGTAGTCAGCTTCATGCCCAAAACTCTGTTTATTGTCTATAAGCAGTTTTTTTCTCACTTTTGTTTTCATTAGCATACAGAATAGTGGGCTTTGATATGATGTTTTCACAGATAACACCACTGTACTTTGCTGGCAGTCACTCCCCTCACCACCTCCTTCGGCCTTCCTCTACCCTCTGGCCAGTCCCCTTCCAATACCCAAATAAGTCCCCCTTCCTGTAAGCAGGTTGATTTTGGTACAGGTCTCCAAACAACTCCCAAAGGGCACTTAGTGTCCTTATTTTTGTATAGTCACATGGGGTGGCCCGTGACTCATAAGAACTGGTGAGCCATCTAAGCATGAAAAGATGATTTTTGTTCAATCTCTTTTTGGCCAGAAGTCTCTCTTTTTTTTTTTATAGGAATTTGTCATCCAAGTTATATAATTTATTAGCATGTAGGTGTTCACAGATTTCCTTTTTTATGTAAAATTGGTGGTAATAATTCCTGTTTAATACCTGATTTTATTAATTGTAGTGTTCTCTTCTCAGTCAATTTAGCTAAACATGTTGTCCATTTTGTCAAGTTTTTTTTTTCTAAGAAACAGTTTCTGGCTACATCAGTTTTCTACTCTGAACATTTATTTTTAATTATGGTATATGTGAGTATATGCATGTGGACACAGGCATCTGAAGAAGCCAGGCAGGGTGTCAGATCTCCCTGGATCTGGAGTCCCAGGCGGTACCTGACATGGCTACCAGGATCCCAACTCAAGTCCTCTGGAGATGTACTGGATCCTAACCACTGAGCCATCTCTCTGGGCCCCTGATTTCCTAACTTATAAATCTTTAATTTCCTCTTACTTTTCATTTGTTTTAGTCTGTGTCTTTTTAACAGTGTCTTAAGATGAAACTTTAAGGATGTGAGTTCTTTCTCTTTTTTCTTTTCTTTTCTGTTTTTTTGAGGAAGGGTTTCTCTTTGAAACAGTCCTAGCTGTCCTGGAACTAGCTCTTGTAGCTCCACCTGCTTCTACCTCCTGAGTGCTGGGATTAAAGGTATTCACCGCCACCACCTGGCACCTAATTTCTTTTTTAATTTCATATTGACCCCTTGGTCATTTAGAAGTGTATTGTTCAGTTTCCAAGTGTTTCTGATTTTTTTAAACGCTTTGTTTCTAAAGCCATCTGTTGTGATTAGAGAGCATTTTGTCCAACCATTTTTAATTTATTGAGGCTTATTTTATGGGCTGCTATATGACTTATCCTGGAGAAACAGGAACACCATGAGAAAAATGTTCTGCTATTGCTAGATGGAGGGCCCCGCAGGTGTATGCTAGGTCTAGTTGGTTTATAATATAATTCTATTTCCACACTGGCTTGCTCCTAGTCCTTCTAGTCTATAAATTGATTAATCAATGGAAAGTTCTACTGAGAGGCAACTCCTTCAGCCTCACGCTGCGGCTGGCACACCCTTCTGCCGACTTTGGATTGAGCAGAAACATTAACTCTTCTTGGGTCTTGTACCTGCTGACTTTGGACTGGACTTGATTGACACTCCTGGTTCTCAGGCTTTGGGGCTCAGTTTGAACTCTCAGCTTTGTCTCTCCTGGGTCTCTGCCTCACTAACTTCAGATCTTGAGATTTCCTAGGCTCTGTAACAGTGTGTTAATAATGAATATCCTATTGGCCCTGAGTTTTCTGGAAAACCCTAGAATAGGAGACGTTAGAAGGGACATTTAGGGATTTATAGGTCAAACACCAGGATGGCATGTTGCACAACAGGAAGATGCATGCTGTTACATGGCAATGATTGCCTCACTTTTAGGGGTTTGGAGACACCAGAGAAGTAATTCACTAAACTGATGAGCCAGGTGGAAAAAACAGGGGCTAGGGGGCTTCTGATGGTGCTGACTATAGCTTCTATCCCCTGAGTCCAGGTATGCATCCAAGCTCACCCTGAACCATACAGGTCCCTGAACTGTGGAATATTATTTTAGTATCTGTTACATTTGTTTATGCTGTGTAACATTTGTTTAATGATGCAAAGATTGTTGAATTCTTTTATGTTGCATTTATTTCACTCTGTGAAGCTGTGTTACTTTGCCTATCTAAAACACCTGATTGATCTAATAAAGAGTTGAATGGCCAATAGCTAGGCAAGGGAAGATAGGTGGGGCTGGCAGGCAGAGAGAATAAATAGGAGGAAAAACCTAGGGAAGGAAGATTAGAGAGTGAAAAGAGAAGAGGACTCCAGGGGGCAGCCTTCCAGCTACACAGCAAGCCTCGGACTAAGAAGTGCTAGCTAGCTAGCTAGATATAAAGATAAAAGCACAGAGGAAAAAGGTAGACAGGATAATTTAAGTAAAGAAAAGCCTGCTAGAAACAAGCCAAGCTAAGGCAGGCATTCATAAGAAAAAATAAGTCTCTGTGTGATTATTGGGAAGCTGGGTGATGGGTCCCCCAAAGAGTAAAGAGTAAATAAATAAAGAACAACACAGAACCGACCCACTAGCTGTATGGATATGCAGATGTGCTACATTTTTCTCAAATGGATCCCACGTGGCTTTTCTGTGCTTTTATAATAACAAATCTTGATCCTGAGAGAATAATTCAAGTTTTGTTGAATAGATTATTTTACATCATTATAGCTTAACTCTAGGACTGAACTACATGCAGCCTGGTTTATTGACACCTTGCTCAATACATACTCTGGCTTTAGTCCTGATGGGAAAAGTCCTGCGTGCCCTATATAGTGGGTGCTGAGGTAGAAGAAATTCATTTGATAGGACCTCTCTGGAGTACTCTCTGCAATAACCACTCGTGATGGAGACATAAGGTCAGGCTGAAAAGTGCCACAGTCCCTACAGGAGCCACTAAACTTGGCAGGAGCTCCAGAATTATCTTCAACCGAGGTGAGACTGTGGGGCCTTTATCTGACACCTGAACCATTCTAGGCCACTTTGGGAAGAGGTGCAGCTTCAAGTTAGATAGGGCCTGCAGTCAAGGCAATGCTCAGGAAGGGACTCAGTTTGGGGCTTCCAGCATCAAACCCTTGGCATCTGGGGGCACAACAGCCACAGATAAAAAGGCTGGGTCTGAGCCGGGCAGTGGTGGCGCACGCCTTTAATCCCAGCACTCAGGAGGCAGAGGCAGGCGGATCTCTGTGAGTTCATGCCCAGCCTGGTCTACAAGAGCTAGTTCCAGAACAGGCTCCAAAGCTACAGAAGAAGAAGAAGGCCAGGTCGTGCGTTATAACCTTCATCACCTGTTGTTTGCAGTCTCTCTGATCATCTCCACTACATGTCCCCATGGCCACCACCTCCTTGTCAGGCCTGTTGCCCCCCCCCCTGGGATGGTGAGCAACAAATGTCTTCCCTTATGCTCACAGCTAGAATCCATGGTTGAAAGATACAACTGACCAAAGCAGGTATTACCGGTGTGTAGCGTGAATTCCAATTGGTCTTAATAATAAAAACCCGGAGTCAGATATTAGAGGATGAAAGCCGAGAGACCAGAGAAGCAGAGCAGCCAGTCACTAGAGTTCTTACCGCTACCAAATCCTCAGACCAAAGGGGTGATCCTGTCTCTACGAATCCTCAGACTGCATCCTCAAACTACATCTTCAGACTGCATTTGAGCTCCTGTCTCCTCCTGCCTTAAATTCCTCCCGCTGTCCAGCCGTATCACTCCTGTCTCCACCTCCCTAGTGTTGGGCATGTGATCCTAAGCGCTGGGATCACCTTTCTGTGAGCTGTTCCTCTTTTAGACAAATTCAATCTTCTGTAGCTGGCATGGCCTTAAACTCACAGAGATCTGTCTGCCTCTGTCTCCCAACTGCTGAGATTAAAGGTGTGTGCCACCACTGCCTGGCCTCTATGGCTAACTAGTGACTTAGCTCTGCACTCTCATCTTCAGGCAAGCTTTATTTGTTAGATCACAAACAAAATATCACTACACCGGTGGATATTGCCACAGCTAGCCTATTAAGAGATGGTTCACGTTGAGTAGATCTTTAAAGACAAGAAGATGCAGGGTGTGGGGGTGGGGCGGCTTCCTAGGAATCTTTCCAGCCATACCAAGCACAAATAAACAGAAAGTGTTGCTATACTTTGCCAACTGATTCAGACAGAAATGAAAGAGGAAAAGTTATTAGTTAAGGTTGAGAGGAAGTTGGCAAGAAATGTATGGCCTAGGGCACATTAGTTCGAGAGCAGAACTAAATGTCTCTTCAATTAGCTTGCTTATGCTATGGAATGAGCCCCATTCCTCACCCTTCCCAGTCCTGCCGCACCTCCAGTCCCACGATTTCCCCATTGCTTTCTCTTTGCTCCTCCAGATCCACTGCCCACCTCGCAGGTTCCGCGAGGCGCCATGCTGCACACGAATGGCATGCCTGCGTAGTCTCTTCCGGAATCAGATTCCCCTGCTCCAGCCACACAGCTCCAGAGAGGGACCTGGCCACCTGCTTTTAGAAGTGCACCTTTGAACCAGCCCTTTTCTGAAATGTTTTGACTTGAAATTATGGAAAGTGAGGCAGCTTCTGGTTACTAATGAAGAATGAGATACAACACCTGGTTTCTTGGTAGCTTTGTTTTCTGAGATGTTGGGGGAAAAAAAAATCCTGAAGCCAAGATGAACGAAAGGAAGCGGCCAAAAGAGTGGTCATAGCATATCACCCCCTGCCTCGGGTATCCCCAGACTACCTGTACCCTTAACTCCTTGAGGTTGTCTATGTGAGCTTCGATCCCTTACCCAAGCTACCAAGGGTACGTTTCTGTCCTCAGAGTTTTAATACAGTCTAGATACACAAATAAGTGTGTCAACTAGGGGCCATGGTGCCGCCTCATGCTCTACGCCAGCACATCCTTAAACAAGAAGGGTGACTAGCAGTCTTTAGACTCCCAAAGCAGTCCTACTGCTTTGGAATAGCAAGTATTTCTGTATTTCCCCATTCTTCCCTCAGCCAGCATGTCTTTCAAGATACTTTGAAATGAAACTCAAATGCTTCATCACCAGGGACACTCAAGGAAGCACCACTGAAACACGAGGGCCCTGTTTGCATGGCCCTTGGGGACTGAATCTGACCCTCCGGCTCCCACCCAGAACTGAACTCTTAGGATCTTCCCTGTTGTTCATATCTGATGTTATTACTGCTGGAGACAGGACTTCGGGGGTGAGGGGGGAGCGGCTGAAAGGCCCCTAACTGAATAATAAGAGGATACAGATCAGCAACCTTCATATACTCAGCCTTCAAACCCACACACAGATGTCCTTGTCGTGTGGATTGCTTTGGAATCACAACACATTTCTGCATCGGCTCAGTCTCCATCCGTTCTGTTTCTATCATTTTATCTTCCTCTTGGTGTGTTACCATAAGCGTTCTCCCAAATGTAGAACCAAACCCCAAAGAGATACGTGGGTGAGGCCTTGAACTAGAGGAACAGAAAGGCGTGTCTCAACACTGGGTGCCAGGCCACTAGCACGTCTAAATATCGAGTTTGAATTTACAATAGCATGAAGAAGACCTTACCCTCTACTCTTCCAGGACTTTCTAAGTCAAAACACCCAGAGTTCCTTCAAAAGATGAGGGCCACCCTCTGTCAAAAGTGAGAGACAACATAAGAGATCACTAGCATTAATCACATTCAATATGGGTCCCATGTCTCTCTGCTGGCAACAGAGTCAGCTAGAAGATCCAGTAAGTGTTCTGGAGGCCCACCTAAGGCCCTGGGTTCCTCTGGGACCTCTGAGGATTTTTAAGATCTTAAGTTTGAACCTCTGAGGGAATCCCTGAATCTAGCCAACTCAGGAATTCACCCATTTGGCAGCTATGGTCCTGAAGGCATTAGCTCATAATTTCCATTCAGTTGGGCATTTTTGGTGTGTTGTAGAGTTTCCTTTCTGGGTCAAATCCAGGCCCTCTATTGCTCGATTCAGGAGGAGGAGTCGAGGGAACATTAAAGAGATGGAAACCTAAGAGCTGGAGAGGTGGCTCAGCAGTTAGGGACACTTGTTGCTCTTCCCAAGGTCTGAAGTTCAGTTCTCAGAACCCACATCAGACAGTTCACAGCTACCTATAACTCCAGCTGACACCCTCCCCTGGCTCCTGCGGACACCCACACATATGTAGTATACACTCACAAAGACATATATGCATATACATAAATAAAAATAAATTAAAATTTGAAAATGAGGAAATGCAAGTTTCCCAAGGCCTCCAGTCTCCTGCACCCCAGTAGGTTTCCTGCACCCACGGAGATGAGGGCCTCATGCCTGTCAAGAAGCTAAAGATGGTTCAGCAGGGAGGCCTGGAAGCAGCCTTCAGCTTTCCAAGACAACCTGGCAATCACAGGCCTTTATCACACCCAGTGAGGTCCAGGTAATGGAGGCTGGTCTCAGTTCGTTCCTTGGGTCCAACAGGTCTGTGGTTGGTGGGGATTGGAGGGGGGGGGCAGATGGTGAAAATGCCAGAGGTGTGTGTTTAACAACTGCTAACAAACCTAAGACTACACTCCTTTACAGACACAAGAACAGTGTGACTGGGGAGATTTCCTAACACAAGCAGCCTAGTCCAGAGGAGCCAGGAGAAATGCAATTCATTCTTAAGGGTTTTGACAGTCACGTTTAAAACGAGTAATAGGTTTGCCTTCATGCTTGGATCCTTCCACATAACTGAAGAATCCCTGGGTAGGTGAAGCTGTGAAGCTGCTATTAGCACAGTAGTCCAGGAGTCGGGGGGGGGGAGCATCCTGGGGACTGGGAATTCCTCCTTCTCCTCTCTCATTCTACTCCCACCAGCAGCACTGCCGCCACCAAGGTCTCAGAGTCCTAGCCGACATTATGCAAGCCTTCTTCATTTGGAAGCACTTTAGGAGAAATGTCGCCACCCTTAGAAAGTCATTAACCAGGAGTCTCTAATCCACACACAGTCTCCATGCTTTCATTACACGGGGGGAGGTTTGTGGGTGAGAAGTTCATTTAGGATGTAGTGGAACCAGAGAGACACAGAGAAAACCCAGTGCCTAGAGGTTCTGGTTCTGGTGTGGGTCCCTCCCAGGTCATTTGTGGTGGCTTTTGGCAGGTGGGGGGTAAGGGGTGCTGCTTTCTGAAGGACAGAGTTAATTATCTTCTCTGCTTCTACCAATAGGCGCTCAGCTCAGGCTTTGGCAGTTTCTGTCTGCCCTCCTCCAGCTAATGAGCAAGTCAGACAACAGTCAGTCAAGAGGCTTTGTTTTGACGTCTTTGCTCATATCCCCACTTCTCCCACTCTTTGGCTGATCTTTGGGAGCTCAGCCCAGTGCTCTGCTGTGGGTCTCTGCTTCCATCAGTTGCTGGATGAAGGTTCTTTGGTGATAGTTAAGGTAGCCATCAATCTGACTACAGGGCAAGGCCAGTTTAAGCACCCTCTCCACTACTGCTTAGGGTCTTAGCTGGGGTCATCCTTGTGATTCCTGGGAATTTCTCTAGTGCCGGGTTTCTTGCTAGCCCCATAATGGTTCCCTCAATCAAAATACCTCTTTCCTTGTTCTCCCTCTCTGCCCTTCCCCTATCTCAACCATCCCATTCCCTCAAGTTCTCCTCCCCCCTCCCCTTCTCCCTTTCTCCTCCCCTACCACTCTCCTTTTTCCTCCCACCCCCATGCCCCCAATTTTCTCAGGAGCTCTTGTCTATTTCCCCTTCCCAGGGGGATCTACATATGTTTCTCTTAGGGGTCTCCTTACTTAGCTTCTCTGGGGTCATGGACTATAGGCTCCTTATCCTTTGCATTACAGCTAGCTAATATCCACTCATGAGTGAGTACATACCATGTTCATCTTCAAGACCATGATGGGGACACCCACTGAAACAGCCTACCTGAGCTAATGGGAGTCCACCAACTCTGGCCTGACCCTGAAGGAACCAGCATAGGACCAAATTAGGACCTCTGAATGTGGGTGAGGCAGACTGTGGGGCCACTGGCAGTGAGACCAGGATGTATCCCTACTGCTTGTACTGGCTTTTTGGATCCCATTCTCTTTGGAGGGATCCCTTGCTCAACCTAGATATAGGAGGGAGGGCCTAGATATAGGAGGGAGACTTTGTTGACTCCCCCTGGGAAGCCTTACCCTCTCTGAGGAGTGGGGGGTGAGATGGGGAGGGAAGATGAAGGGAACGGGAGAGGGAGTGGGAACTGGGGATTGGTGTGTAAAATGAGAAAAGATAGGTTGTTTTTTTTTAAAAAAAAAAAAACAAAATAAGAAGAATAAAAAAGAGGCCTTGTTTTCCTTTGAGTGGTAGTGACCCTAGTACTCAGGCGGTAGGAGCAGGAGAACCCTGAGTTAGACACCAGCCTGGGCTACACAGCAAATTCTAGGACAGACCAGACTACATATAGCAAAACTCTGACTCAAAAAATAAAAAAGAGGGTTTCAAAAATTATAATCTCTTCATTTTATTTCTTATGACAAAAGAACACGTTCTTCTCAAGAAAATCCAGAAGAGAAAAAGCAAAGGCACCTGAATTCCCTCCCAGTGCAGAAAATCTCTAATATCTCCTAAGATGTATGTCTTTCCTAACTGCACAATCTCCCCGCACATTAGTTGGGGAATAAGAGCTTCTGGTGGCCAGCTGAGGACAGATGCCAGGCCCATGGTGTGCAGCTGTCACTGCACATAACCTCCACGCCCACTCTCTCAATGCTCCCACTGTCCCTGCAGGAGGTGTGCAGAGCACAGGCTCTGGGGCAGACCGCCAGGTTCCCAGTACCCCCTCTTCTTACACACAAGTGTGTCATCTCCAGAAAATCGGTTCACACTGGATTTCCAGGTCCTCATTCATCAAACGGGAATAAGAGTAGCTGGGTCACAGGAGTAGTCAGGGTGATGAATGAGTGAGGTATGTCTCCTGTGAGCTCCCTGTAAGAGCTCGGCTCAGTAGACTCACCTACTATCTCCTTTTTGGAAATAGGTCCAGAGAAGCTAGTGACCTGAAGCTGCCCCCAAGTATACGCTGACAAAGCCAGGCTGTGAAGTTAAATCTGAGTCCCAATTGGAAGGGAGGGAGGAGGTGGAGAGAAAGGGGAGGGAAGGGAGAGGAGAGGAGGGGAGGGTGGTGGAATGGAGGGGAGGGGAGGAAAGGGGAAGAGAGAAGAGATCTCTATAGCCTGCATTCACTGGAATTTATAGCTGTCTTTCAGTCACTGTATGATACTACACTCCAGCCCACGGATATGTCTTTGACCTTGCCCAGTCAGTGGGTAGAGACATATAACGGCTGGCAAGGCCGTGGCCTTGTTTAGAACAGGGCTGGCTGCACAAACATAGGAGCTCCTGGGGCCCTTGTTAGCCAAGTCAGAGTAGAGCCCCAAGGTTGTGAATCCTAACAAGTTCTAAGTGATGATGATGATTCTGGTACCCACCATGCTGCATTTTCTGAGAGTTCTGTTCAATGAATCCACCTGCTCCTGCCTATCAATCCCGCCTCTGCCTCTGTGTTCACACAAGTTGCCTTCCTCGCCCCCTTACACTGCAATTCCGACATTCTGTGTCCCCCGCGTGGTTCATCTCATCAGAGTTCCCCAAGTGACTTAGTTCCCCAACTAGAGTATCGGTGCGCCCACCCAGGACCCAGCCATCTTGGGGTGCTGGGGTAGGATGACCCCCATTTCAGCAATCACAACAGTCTGTTTCTATACCAACAGCTAGGATCATAGCTGCCTCGCCTCAGAAGACAAGCCTGATTCTAGAGACAAGCTCTGGGGTGGTAGGGAGCATGGGAGAGTGCGGGGCACAGCTTGAGGAGGGGTCACTTTGGACATTAGTCCTCTGCCCATGACTATATCTAGGAAAACCCTGCCCCCCCCCACCGCCTTCTGAACTTTCCCTCTTCAGTCAATTGCTGGTCCTGTTTACAGCCAGACCTGAGTCCTAGTCAGAAAGTGTTTAATGAGCTTGCACTCCGAAGAGCTTACTGAGCCTGCATCCAGAAGTGCACACCTTGGTTTTCCCCCTAAAGTTGCAGAGTGTCAAGTCTAATACTAAATGCAAAGAGAAAAACAACCCAATTTAAAAATGGGCTCCAGAACTAAACGAAGAGTTCTCCAAAGGAGAACTACAAACAGCAAGAAATATTTCAGTGCTCAACATCTTTACGGGGAGGAAAATGTGAACTAACACTACGCTGAGAAGTTATTATCTCAGCCCAGGCAGGATGACTGAGATTAAGATAGCAAATATTGAGACTTGGAGAATGGGGATCCATCATTCTGGTGCAGCCACTGTAGAAATCAGGCAGGAGGGTCTTCAAACAAAACAAAACAAAAACGAACAAACAAAAAACCCCTGGAACTAAATCTACCACATGACCCATGGGCATTCACCAGAGGACTTGATCATTTCACTACAGCGCTAGCTGCTCACCCATGTTAATTGATATTCTATTCATAATAGCAAGTGACATGAAACCAGCGGGGATGCCCACCAACTGATGGATAATATATGGCCCTATAAACAGTGGAATTTTGGTCAGCTGTAAAAAACTAAAATTATGAAACATGCAGGTAAATGGATAGAACTGTAAAATAATCACACTGAGTGAGGTACCCGGACCCAGAAAGACAAATACCACATTCTCACTCACATACGGATCCTAGCACCTAATCTTTACATTTGTTTAAATAGGAATACCAGTAGACACTGAGAAACTAGAATAGGGCCATGTGTCGGGGGAGAGCATAGGGACAGGAGGAACAGAGGCAATGAAGGGGGAAAGAGGAGTGGCGGGTGTGAGTGTGAGCAAGGAAAGGATATTTCATCATAACAAAAAGCAGACCACTACATAGCATATTGTTCAGAAAGCAAAGGAAGTACCATTTGACATCCCGTGTGGAAACTTCCAGATGGGAATTGGAGAGTATGACAGAAATCAAAATTCTGAGTGCAGCCATCGGAGTGGGTATTTGTCTTCGATCTTGTGCTGCCAGAGATGCCAGAGACTGGGTAACTTAGGAAGAACAGGCTTGTTCTGCACTGGTCTGGAGACTGGGCAATCCAAGATGGAGAAGGCAGCATCTTCAGAGGGCCTTTTGATACACTGTTCCATGACAGGATAAGAGAGCACACATGTACGAGAAAAGGAAGGGGGGTGAATTCATCCTTGTGAGTCCACCCTTGAGATAACTCCTCCAGAAGAAGAGCGGTCACATTCCCTCCCAGTCTCATCACAGATCCCACCTCCCAACAATACTAGGGTGAGGGCTAAATCTGTCACATGACTCTGGGAACACACCGCTGACTGTCCATATACGCGGAACAGACTGCGCCGCCCAAATTCCAAACGTAAAGGAAACTTCTGCCTCAAAAAGATCTTCCATGGTGATTTTTCCGTGACAGCCAGCTTTTCACTTAGCTGTTTATTACAACAAATGCCAGCCGTATGGAAAGAGACCCCAGTGACTCCGGAATCTTGCCTTTCTCCTCATAACCCACCCCTTGCCGCCAGGCACTAGGTAGGTGCTAGCCAAGTCTGCTGCTGTTTGCACCATTTTAGAAACAGCTCCTTGGTACTGAGATTTTCCATGTGACACAAATTCCTCATACTCTCGAAACACATCCCCCTGCTCCCTCAACCAGCACACGTGACATATCTGGGAGTCCCCACGGTCTTGGCTAAGACCTTAATGGGGTAGCTTTTAAAAGTTCTTATTCTGCTTTTTTTCATGGGACACATTTCCTGGCCCCCTTAAAAAACAAATGCTCCGGATTGGAGGCCTCTGCTGAGCCTGCCGATTTAGGCCCTGAAGTTAACCTGAGAATCAGTCAGTGTACAAAAATAAGCAGAGTATGAAGGTCATTTATTACAAAACCTCCCAGCCTTGGGGGAAACTTCCTGCCATCATTCATACGAGAATGGGGTCAGGTTTGGCCTCTCCAAGCTGTGTGACAAGGACACTGGCTAAGTACCAGAGATCCGACTGTCAAGGCACAGTGGTAGGAAGTGCACAGCGGAGAGCCAAGCCTGGGTTCAGTGTTACGCCTGCCAATTCCCGTCCTCTTCAAGGCATTATTCCTTTAATGCAGGGATAATGGTTGTCACAAGTCTCATGGGTATCTGAGAGCAAGAGAGCATTTGAAAGTAATCAGAACACTTATCAAATGCTGCTTATTTAATTTTTTGTGAAGATTAAATAAATGAGCGTTCACACACATAAATGCGCAGCGGGGCGCTGGTTGCTGTGGAGTGACTGGCTTCCTACAGAGTGACCTGCCGTGACTCTCAGCTGCTCAGCTTCCATGGTGTAAATGTTCTCACCATGGTGGATGCTGAAGCACACCCACGTCAAGTTGGCAGCTCACGCTTGGCTCCGGTGGACGGGAGGGGGCCTGCTCCAGCACACTGCTGTTCCTTCAATTCACCTTCTCTCACCTGAGACCCCCAAACAGTGCAGCCCTTGTGTCTTCCTCTGAGAGCCTCCTGGCATGGTTCTTACGCATAGCACCAGTTTGTGACTGAAGCCCCAGTCTCAGAGCAGGGTCCCTTCTCTGATGCTCTCTGGATGCTTGGATGGAGGGATTCGTTATTGAACCTAAAAGGATGCACAAAGGCACGGAGTAACAGCTACGGTCCAGGGGAGGGGCACTTGCCCATTGGCAGGTAAACTGGCTTCCTCCTCACATTTCCTCTGTCTGCTCTCCTGTGGCTGTTCGCCTTTTCTGTGTGCAAGGTGCTTACCAGCACCATGAACAGACACAAGAGTGGGAGGAAAGTATGTAAACTCAGGCTTCGAGGTTAACAGTCCATCCATCGGTCAAGAAAGCCAGGGCAGGAACCTGGAGGCAGGAGTTGAAGCAGAGACCACAGAGGAAAGCGGTTTATTGGCCCCGTCCTGGACTCCTCTTCACTAACTTTCTTATGCACCCTAGGTCCACCTGCCTAGGAATGGTATGGGCCCATGCAAGATGGACCCTCCTACATCAACTAACAATCAAGAAAATGCCCATAGACAGTCCCACATGCTGATCTGATAGAGGCGATTCTTCAGTTGAGGTTCCCAGGTATACCAATCGACAACCAATGTTAGCGATCACACCCACTGACCTATGCTGCCACTCTAAATGCTTCCATGTCGTCAGTGCCACCAAACCGTTCTGGGGCTGCTAGGCTTTTCAGTCTTTAAAGCAAACTCCACTTCTGAGGCCTTTCTCCATCACTGCCCTATGGACTCTCTCTTCTCCTTTGTCCTTCTTACCTCTGTGGACATTTCGAAGATCTGCCTAGGACAGAGCATCCCTCAGAAGAGGACCAGAGAGAGTGAGGGCACATGGGCGTGCTCTCCATTTCCTTCAGGCCCTGGGTAATGCCAGCCTTCAGGCACAGCCCACTTCCGGAACGGGCACTCCCTGTCTTAATGACCTCTGGATAATGAAGAACAAGTTCCTGGGAAGGGACTCACAGGAAGGGAGGAGAGGAAGGCTGTCCAGGTGAATTAATTACTCCAGGAAAGTCCTGAAGTAATTGGGGCTTCCTTGGCCTGAGTATAATAGCAAAGGAAAATCAATTTGTCAGCCAAGAATATTCACATGTCCGCCTGTAACTGACTCTATGTTCCATCCATACCCGTGTTCTCTGTTGGTTGTGCATGCCAACATAAATATGCTTGCCTTTCTCAAGGTAACCTGGTGAAAATGAGAGGATTCAAGCGAGAGGATTTAAGTACAGATACAATGAACAAATGTTCTCGACCACATTCACAGAGATGAAGAAACCGCAACATGTGGGTGGGACCCCTGGAGAAGAAGCTGCTGGTCTTTTGTTTTTCTCCCTGTGAGACAGAGTCTCACTAGAGAGCCCAGCTGACTTGGAAGCCAAGATCCTCCTTGGTTAGAGTCCTGAGTGTTGGGATTATGGGCATGTTCCGCCATGCCACATTCTATATCTACCTCTACATGCTGTAGTAAGAGGTCCTGGTGGTTGCCATGTGTGTGCTGGAAATAAACCATTCTCATGTACCAAGAATTTCTGAGTGTGCTTTCTCCAACTTGAAGAAACACAGGGAGGGGGCTGGCATTTCCCATGCCCCTGCAGTAGCTCAGGACAAGAACACCCATCTGCATACAGCCCCAGGAAAGGTATATGCTTACCCCACCTTAGAGATGAGGCAGCGTGAGAGCCTTAGAACCAAGGGCACACTATGACCCTTGGGCGTGCTGACAGCAGAAGGCTCCTTCAGCTGTAGACACGGGTCCCAGATGTAGCTACTGCCTTCACTTTGTACAGAGACCCCAGAAGCAATCCAGCGATGCTCAGTAAGAAACAGAAGCACACACACTCTTGTAGCAGCCTTTCTTCTTATTCTCTGCTGAACTGAGTGGCCGAAGACCACGTCGCTCTGAAGTTCACTGAACAAGCTCAGAAATATAAATGGGTAGGGCACTTGTCATGCAAGTGTAAGGACCCGAGTTTCAATCTTTAGAATTATGCTGGCTAGTTTAATGTCAACTTGATACAAGATGGGAGTCATTTCTTATGGAGAAAATGCCTCCATAACATGGGTGCAGGTAGGCCTGGAGGGCGTTTTCTTAATTAGTAATTGGTAGGGGAAGACCCTGCCCATGGTGGGTGGTCCTATTTCTGGGCTGGTGGTCCTGGGTTCTCTAAGAAGGCAGGCTGAACAAGCCATGGGGCACAAACCAGTAAGCAGCACCCCTCCACGGCCTCTGCATCAGCTCCTGCCTCCAGGTTCCTCGCCTGCTTAAATTCCTGTCCTGATTTCCTTAGAGGATAGAATACAATGTGGAAGTACAGGCCGAATAAACCCTTTCCTCCCCAACTTGCTTTTGGGTCACAGTGTTTTTGCTGAAGCGATAGAAACCCTAAGTAAGACAAGAACCTATGGAAAGCCCAGGCACACTAGTGCATCTGCAACCTTAGTCCTCCTACACTGCTATCAGAGACAGGAGAACGCTCAGAAACCCACAGGCACGCCCAGCAGCAAACAAGAGTCCTCTGACCTCCACATGCACACAGTGGCATGATCCTGTGAGCACACATGCACAATTTAAAAGAAAAATACCCAGAGAAATGACACCAGCTCTTGGCGGGGGTGAGGGTGGATTAGGCAAAAAATGATTACTAATTGAGATTGGAAGCTTGGCCTAAATTTGGAATTCATCACACTTTGGATTCCATTTTATTAACCAACTCCTTTTGAGTCTCATCTGACCTTTCTCTTGCCACCCTCTGCTAAAGTCCTGGAAGGAAGGGACTGCGCCTCATTTATCTTAAGACCTTGCAGAGAGGGCTGCTGGCGAGAGAGTCAGTTAGAATAGAGGGAGGAAAAGGAAAAGAGAAACACACACAGGCACACATGTGGAAAGAAAGAGACACACACACAGGCACATGTGTGGAAAGAAAAAGAGAGACACACACATTCAAGTCACTAGACTGGATTTTTATAGCTTGATTTTTGGGTAATTCTGCATTTTGAGGTAACTAAGCTCTTCTTTTGTAAGTTGAGTATGTCAAATAAGACCTTAGGTAAAGATCTGTGAATGGCTTGTAGACAGTGGGTAACGGGGTTGGCGAGCATCTTGTAGACAGTGGGCTCCAGAGTTGGCAAGTGGCTTGTAAACATGTGGGTCATACTAGTCATATATGTGGCTCCCAGTACAAGAAGGGTGACCTGGTGCCTTCCAGTAGGATCTATGTTCTTTTAATCAGTATCCATTAAAAGCATCACTGGGTCAAATTACTCTGGAACCACCTAGAACTGAACAATGGGAATAAATATGGATGTTGTAACGAGAGAGGGCCACTTGTTTGTCCTGGCCGCCCGGCTAGCTTACACTTGAAATAACCACACAGAAACTGTATTAATAAAAACACTGCTTGGCCATTAGCTCTAACTTCTTACTGGCTAACTCTTACATATTAGTTTAACCCATCACCATTAATCTGTGTATCACCACGTGGCAGTGGCTTACCAGAGATTATAACCAGCATCCATCTCAGGCGGAGGACCCATGGTTTCTCTGACTCTCCCTTCTTCCTCCCAGCATTCAGTTGTTTTCCGCCTACCTAAGTTCTGCCCTATCAACTAGGCCAAGGCAGTTTCTTTATTCATTAACCAATGAAAGCAACACACAAACAGAAGGAACTCCTAAACCAGGATGTCATTATCAATATTATGTCACACTACACAGCATGACAAGCTCACGTCTGGGAACAAAAGCCAGAAACATGCATCATCTACTTGCATGAACTCTATGCAGGCAGGGCCTCAGTGAACATGCAACTGGACCACTTCCAAACCTCCCGCCCATCCCAGCACTATGGAAACCAGGAGCTGAGTCGACCCTATTTCTTTACTGCATGGCTTCTTAAAATTTTTAGTCACCTTCAAGGTGAGACAGACTATCTCTCAGGTCTCATAGTCCTTTGACCTTCCTAGACTTTGTTAATACCATGTAAGCACACCATGCCACATCACGGGGTTCACCAAGAGAGCTCCACAAACCCTGAGTGACTATCTCAAGACTGTCGAGATGTAGAAAGGGCCACATGTCTCCATCCTCAGAGAGCTGTCACTCTCGCTTGAGTGGCCAGAAGAGGCAGAACCAGAGACAGGGCAGGAAACCACTCAGGATGATGGGAAGAGTAAATACTACTCAAAGCAAAACACAAAGGTATGTGGGGGGGGTAAAAGGTGGGGACAGGACATCCAGCTTAGGGGTGGACTGGGTTCTAGAGGAACCTGAAAGGCAATCTTGAAGAAGTGAGCCTCCCACTGCAGACAAGAGGTGGAGAAAGGAAGAGAGAGCACCGTGAAGGTCATGTCAGTTTAAGCAATGAAGAAACACAATCAGGAAGGTTGTCAAAAAAAAAAGCCTGGAGTGTACTTGAGGGGTAGCTAAGCACTGCAGGGCATTATGCAATGCACTGCATGGGAGTATACAATGCATGGCAAACAACGAACGTTTTCAAGAAGGAGGGACCACGGGTTTCGGAGACAAAAATGAAGAGTTACGTCAGATATTTTGAAGCAATAATCTTTGGCCACAATGAACAACAGATGATTGCAGATGTCGTTGGAGATACACGATTGTTTTAGGTTGCAGTGACCTGTGTGCAAGACTGATGCTGGCAGGGCCCTTCAGACTATCAGACAAGCAGGGCCCTGAAGCACAGCTTTCTTTCTTTTTTCTATGCCATTGTTGCTGTTAGGGATGACACAAGGACTGCCATTTCAACTGGCAACCTTCACACTTCTTTCACAGGCAGGCAGGAGAGATGATGGATAAAGAAAGGGCCAGGCTCTCGCATGGAGAGGATGCTGGGCACCATCCCTTTAGTAGATGTGTAGGGTACCAGCAGGAAGGAGTGTGATGGGATTAGAGCTTGGGAGGATGGTTGAGTGCCACACCACACATATACAGAAAAGCCTGTGCTTCAGGGAACTTCCCGGGGCCTTGAAGCAGAGTCGTGCTATAACCAGAGATGTGTTCTACACCACAGAAGATTATTAACAACATTCTCAGTCAGTTCCCCGTAACTCAGAAGATGATGGGTCTCAATGCAATAAGCTGCACGATGAAAGCACACTGAGTTTGGTCTCCATCTCAGGCTACCATAGTTGAAATTGCAAAATATACCCCTGTAGTTGCTAATGACTATAAAGGAGTAGTAGGTGGGGGTGGGGAGGTGGCAAATGTGGCAGAATCCACTGTTGGTATAACACACGAATAAGATAAATATAGGAACTTAATGTACATTTATTACATCATTCTTTGAGGCGGGGGGAGCCAGCTTTTATTTCAGGGTATTTCACAAAGCTGCCATCAAGGTGTCAGGCAATGGAAGGCTCAACTGGGGGTGGACTTGCTTCTAAGCTTGAGTGCTTGCTGGCAGGATTCAGTCATGGCATCATGGGACTTCAGTTCCCTGCTTCCTTCCCTCCACGTGTCTCCAGCATGATGTCTTGCTTTATCAAAGGCAGACAGGGCGACCTCAAGGAAGCCAGCAACTGCGTCCTCACCACTCTGTTGTGGGAGGAACACCTTTCAGCATTGCCGTGATTTTACCGTAAAAGCAACGTCCTCAAGGAAAGGGACTTCCCAGGACTGTGGATGCAGAGGCAGGGGTCACGCGATGCCATCCTGGAGGCTTGCCAGTCATATCAGCACTTCACAAAACTCCTAGGCCACAGTGAAGTGATGAGAAATTTTCAAAGAATTACAGCCAAGTGAACCTATAGATCTTGGAAAGCAGTTTACTCCTTGCAAAAAGCCCTATGTCGGTGACTGCCACCTTAGAAAGATGAAGCTCTATTGTGTGGGCAACCCCCCTCTTCACACGGAACCCCCTCCCTTGCAGCTGCATGCATAGCTGCCCACAGAACTGAGCTCAGCCTGCCTGCTTGCATTGACGTCCTCACCCTGCTCAGGCTCTGAACACTGGAGCTGTGTGCAGATGAAATAAGATCCTCTTCGCTCTGTCTGGTTCATCCCTTCCCGGGAGTGCTTCCTTCACAGAAAGAATGTACCGGCTACATTCCTGAAAATGGGAAACCAAATGCTGTCAGGACTGATTTGGGATTCTTGGAAGAAAACAGTTAGGACAGACAGAGGACGGACAGTACGACAGAGGATGAGGTCGGTGACGGCTCATAAAACAAAATGCCTTTGATCTACAGGTCACCAGCTCATTTGAAGGTTGCCCTGAGACATTCCCAGCCATATACATTCTTGGAATTCTTTTAGAAAAGCCTCAATCCTTAGGGTTCTCTTTTCCTTTGTCTAATGTATTGGGCATTGATTTATCATCCCCTATGAGGCTGTGGGTGAGATTTCACTTTTTTTTTTTTTTTTTTTTGGTTCAAGACCATCCAGGCACACCCAAGTGCTGTTCCTGTAACTGGTGCTGTGAGGATCCTGCTAGATATGACTATCAGTACTTCTCACCACCCAGCCAGAGCTGTGAAGCGCAGCGTGTCATGGCCTTACTCGTTAACTTGGCCTTCAGACACTATCGCCACTTTTCCAACACACTACAGAGCCTGGTGGAGATGCCACAGGATAGTAAATGTGTCAGCACCACACTCTTCAAGAAATGTGAGAAAAGCTGGCTTCGGTCACTAGGATGAGCATGCTCAGTCAGTAAAGCCCAGCCTCCCCCATCTCCCCAGACACCAGGGTGGAAAGACACAGGCTCTCAACTGAAATACACTGAAGAAGAGTTTAGAGCACAACATCAAACAATACAGGTCTTGTCTTGGAGTAACCATCTTAAGAGTTGTAAAATGTTATACTTTTTAAAGGAGGCATCTGGTGGTAAGGGTGGGAGGGATTAAAGTCATATGGAGTGGAGTTTGGGTTTATATCGCCAAATCCCACCTCAAAAAAGCAGTGTACTCTCTAAAGTAACTTTACAAATTACAAGGAAAGTTACCTGAGAAGGGGGCGGGGGGGAGAGAGAGAGAGAGAGAACTCCAGAGATTGCACTAAAAGTGGCTGCACTGCTGTTCATGTTTGAAGTTGTTCACTGTGAATAATAGCACACATTTGGAACAAGGTACAGAACAAAAACATTCAGCTCCATGAGTCATGGCAAAAGAATGGCATTAACCACCAACGGAGGTAATGAAGGTGACTTTGCTACTCCCAAGAGCCCTTTCTGTCCCTCCCAACCATCACCCACTTAAACCCATAAGAGCCACCAGCCTCACCCCACGGTAACCATACGGCGCCTTCCTTACTGATTTGCCACCAAGCAAGCTCAGTGAATAATGTAGCTTAATTCCATTGCTTTTGTTATGTACACAGGAAACACACTGCACACATATGGTTTTAGCCACATCGACCTTCCTTTGCTTACCATGTCTGAGAAATCCAACGATGTCGCTGAGGCTGTAGGGAATTCATTTGGATGGCTGGTCCACCAATTCTACAGCTGGTAGACAGCCTGAGACCTCTGGCAGACAATGCTGCAGCAAATACGCTCCTAAGAGAGTTATGGCGCTTACACAGACACATCTGTGCTTGTGTATGTCTAGAGTAAAATTGTTGGGTTACAGGGTTTGCATATCTTCAAAAGGTTGGCAGATATTGCCCAAGGGTTTCTTAAAGTGTCTATATCAAGCTGTTATTCCCAGCAGTCACCTTCCCTCCTCAGGAGCACACAGTAGACACCACCACTTAGCCCTTAGCCATTGGTAGAATCCATGATCATCCCTGATTTTAACTCTCCATGACTCTGATGGTTGAGTCTAAGCTCTTGTTTTGTATTTTTATTTGGCTATTTCTTTTGCCATAATGCTCAATCTTTTTTAGTTGGATTGTTGTTTTCTTTATTCTTCTTGGCTTATAATTGTCAGATACATACATACACCCTATCCTCTTTCTGGAGCTAAAACTCTCCCCCAAGTAGCCCAGGCTGACCAAGTGCTTCAGCCTCCCAAAAGCTGGGATTAGAGGACTATGTCACCACATCTGGCTCTTTATCATGTCTTTAAACAACTTCTAAACTTGAATGTAGTCCAATCTTTTAAACGATTGTCTCTGTCAATATTCCAGCATGGTGTATGGGAGGGGCTCAGAGGCCCCACTCTCTCTGGGGACTTACTGACAGCTAAGGGTTGCTGGGCCGCAGGGAGTCATTTTCTTCAGTGGCACAGCCGGTCACTGTTGTCCATGGGCCAGTAAATAACCTCACACCCATGAACTGGCAAGTAACCCTAATTAAAACTCAGTGGGTCATTAAAACAAACAAACAAAGGTAAGTGGGAAGGAGGCTTGTTAGGGAGGAGTCCAGAAAGAGTGGAGGGGATAAGAGAGGAAAGAGGGAGAAAGGGAGGGAGGAAGAGGGGAAGCAGTGTGTGTGTGTGTGTGTGTGTGTGTGTGTGTGTGTGTTTGCTGGGGGAAACACTTCTGAGGCATAAGCCTGTCTCTGGCCAACCAGCTGCAGAATTACTAAGACTGCTTTATCAGTCCTGGCACCAGACCTCATGGAGGCCAGTGATTTCAATAAGCAGTGTTGAAGGCACAACTGAGATAGATATTCAGCACCATTGTTTCTCAAAATACAGGGTTATGACCCTCTCCCCCACTAGGAATTTCAGAAACTGGAGCCACAGCTTGCTGGTTGCTCCAATCCCATTACTTCACAGCCCCCGAGAACTGACAGATCATCAACAATGCCTGTCTCTTAATCACACCGAGAACTGCCCGTCTCACTGCTCACAGGGAACTTCACACAAGCCATCTGATAACTCTGTCTGGCTGCAAAGGTGGAGGTCTGCGTTTCACAGCTGAGGAAACTGAGGCTCGGAGAGGTTCAGGGGTCCACTATGTAGTCACAGCTAGGAAGAGACAATGCTGGAATTTCAGTCTAGCTAATTCCAGGCAGTTAATTAGTTCATCTTTTAAAACCCTGCAACACATTAGCTGTATAAACTAAAGGGTCCTGCCAATGGCACTGCACAGGCAACACCATGCTTTGACCATCCAACCCCCCGACCCCACTTTGCTTGTAGCCCCCTCCTCCTGACCTCCTCCCAGTCCGTCAGTCCCTCTTCTGACTTCCGGTCATTCATCCCACCACCCCTTCCCTTTCCTTCTCTAACTTGGTTCCCTTCCTCTCTACCTTATAAAAACCCATGATGCTCTAGCGTCCCTTCCTCTCCCCTTCAGCTCAGAAACAGGGACAGTCACTAGAGAAGGAAATCTGAAGACTGACAACTTTGGTGCCAGGGCCCAGGAGCACTAGAAGGCATGGGAGTCCCAAGTGGGAACAGCAAGGATGGTGCCAGGGATTAGCATCAGATGGTTCTTACTTGCATGGCTTTTCTATTGTATAGTTTCATTTCCAAAGCCCTGTTCATGCATCTTTCTTGACTGATGTTATTATATTACTGCTATACAATATGGGTCACTAATAGGCTATGGATAAGGTCACAGGCCCGGGGGGTTATGAGTCTCTGAGCCTCATGGTAACAAGATTCTTCAGAAAGCACATGTTGGTGTGTGAGCAGTGCTGTGCAATAATCCTATATGTCTACAGATACTGATACTCATTTGAGGCCCCAGTCTGGAAAAAGTTAGCAACGCGTGGGTTAGCTCCTTCACATTGCCATGATTTACCTTCTCTACCCCCTTGCTGGCAATAACATCACAAAAGATTAAAAAATGGCTGAGAGTTACCGTTCAGGAGACCATTTAATAATATCAGTTTTCCGCCTTGTAGCCCTTGGCAGGATTCCCTTTTCATAGATCACAGTGTGGGCTCGAGGCCAGGAGATGGTGGGGGTGACTCACAGGTCACTGCAGTTTATAAGTCAGAATAATAAAAAGGAAGGCAGATCTGACATCACTGGCAAGGGGAAATTTTTTGGTGTTGTGTTATGAGAACTAATTACAGCTAGCTCTGAACGCTGTGGGAGGAGGACAGGGCTTGCTGAACAAAGCCTAGCCTGAAGCAGGGGCAAAACGTCGTCCACAGAAAGTCAAACTATGACACTACTCTAGGAGTCAGTGGATTTCACTTGTTTATCCTGAGGCCAAAGGCAAAACTAAAACAAACTCCGGGAACAAGCGCTGTGTCAAACGGGGAGAAGTGCATCACGACCAAGTACCGAGAAGGCAAACACAACCACACGCACTGGCTGTTAAACAGGCTCTGCTGCGAGCCATACATCTCAGCTACTGCGGACTGAAACAGAAAGGAAACATTTCCAGATAAGCTCGGCTTTTAAGTTCTCTCGGTGACGAGCGAACACAGCCACGATTATTATTAGGCCCTGGCTGTGAAAGACTGAGAGGCTGGCTGCCTTCAGCCCACGGGGATTACGCTTTTATTAGTATAGTCTTGGGATTAGTGGAAATGTCTATCTAATGAATGCAGCTACTATATTTGAGCACATGCCCGAATAAGCTGCGTGTTGATTGAAATCTATCTATTTATAAGCACTTCTGCATGCTGTGAGAAATCCAGCTGTATTTCCACAGCCTGGCACCCTCCGTCAGAATAAAGGCCATTTCACTTTAGGGCCTGCTGGATGAACAAGCAGACAGGAAGTATGTGGCATCCACTGAGCAGATTTTACTCCTCACTCTTGGCCAGCAGAGTTGCCTTATCTAAACAGCAATTCAGATTGACATGGATGCTATAAAAACAAAATGGAAAAGAAAACTAAACCCTTTCCCTCAGGCTCAACTACAGCTTAAACTGGTAGAAGTAGAACTAGTGGTATAAACTGGGTAAATGGTCCCGAATAGCCCCAGCTAACTGGACCTGTGGGTATGTCATAATCCTTGTTCTCAGCCTGGAAGATAGGTGGATTGCTGCATTCATTTATCATTCATTTCACATTTCTGTGAATGAATGGCGCTAATAGCACAGCCAATAAAAAGAAAGGCAGCATGGGAAGAGTGGTCTGGATACACAATTAAGTCAGTCATTTCCCATACGCTTAGGGATCTCGCTACCATGTGAGGCTTCACCTGATGTAGGACCAAGGGCTCCACCCTTAAATGGGCCAGAACAGTCTATAGGGCCCTGTGGTTCTGAGACTCCACACCCTCACCATCCACAGCTCTGTCTCCCAGACTCAGCAGCAGTTCTCTAAGCAACCTGAGGTTTGGCTTTTAGTACTGAAAAGGGGTCATTTTCACTCCTCTGTACTTAAGGATCCAGTTACTAATTCCTCTTTGGGAATTTATTAGTGATTCTAACAAATCATACACTATTATCAACTGAGACCTTACAGAATTTCTCTTGGAGAACTTTGAGTGAAGAAAGGCAAACTTTCAAGGTGTCTCACTGTTCAAGAGAGACAATAAATCAGCTGATTATGGGGAGATCCGATATAGGCAGCAGGCGAAACTCAGCCTTCGGGATGTGTCTACTTCTCTGTCCAGAATTAGCGACCCTGAGTGTCTTAGAGATATCACAAACCAATGGGACAGGGCTCTGAGAGTGAAAGGTGACAGCTGGGGTATAATAAGAATTCAGTGACTTATGGCTGTGGATTCGTATCCTTTCTATTCTTGTAGCTGACAAAGCAAAAGAATGATTCTGAAAAACAGGAATTAATACTAGAAAGTCAAAGTTGAAAGTACAAAAAACTAAGACATGTGGAGCTACAGCATTTATCTAAGATACATGAACACAAAACACTGAGACTCTTCGACAATCGACACAGTTGATGAGCTATCCTCATTACAGAAACTGAAGCTAGGTAAGAGCTGATCATCATGCCACACTGCTCCCTTTTGCTTTTGGTCTACACCCCCGAAAGGAAGCTCTCTTTTGAGAAAACACCCCATGACAACAGAGAGTCTGTGAGTCAACACAACCATGGAGAAGGCTGCTTCAACCATGGGTCCATCCTACCTTACACTCAAAAGACAATAAACTGAGAACTTCAGTCTTTCACTCGATTTCAGAAGCCCTTGTCCTTTGGAGGCATTTCTTTCCTACCCATTTCTCTTTTACGAGCTAGGGTTCCCAGCTAGGTACTGACAAAGAGTTCATTTAAAACCTTGCTCCACCATCCGTGGTCACCCACCATCAACCTTCCACCTATGTATCTGCCCCACTGTTAATCCATGCAGTCCTCAATGGCTTCCCTAAAAGATTCAAGTAGACCCTAAATAATAACTCCTCTTGCCACCTCACTTTTACAGGAGAAATTTTGGGACATACTTTGTGTTTTGCCTGTGAAGGTTGGGATGAGAAAGAAAAGAGAAACAGATGGCTAAGGGACTAGAGTGTTTACATCCATAAGCAAATCCATTTATGAAAGAAGTTTTTAAAGACCTTTTAAGTGTTCAGACTACTTTATGCTGAAACGCTAAATTCCAAAGACTGTTGAAATCAGAGACTCGGCGTAGGAATTCTTTACGTCTTATAAATAAGAACATGGAAAAACAAGGGGCAAATGATTTGCACATACGACCCAAAACTGAGCAACTCAAGTCAGGAGCCTAGTAATTCCTCACGTTGACTTTTGTACTCTGAGTATTAAGCTCAGCCACCGCCTTCAGTATTTGTTCCCGCTGACGTGACTAAGAAAGCATTTCAGCCTGGCATTTGTGCTATATGGCACCATTTATAGCCGTCTTCACCCACAAATAGCTTATTAAGCAACCTCTTTGGGGCTGGCAGTATATACCACAAAGAGCTAACAGCCTGTTTCCTATTGGCTAACAGTGGAGTTGTAATCTGGGTGTATCATTTCTTTTCTTGCATTTTCTTGATTTGGAAGTTAAACCAAACTCACACTTCCAACTTAGACAAGCCCGTGCCTGTGTCACAGACACAGAATCTCAACAAGTGTAAATGTCTTCACTGCCAAGTCCACTCTATATCATTTTTGGACAGTAATGTAGCCAAGCTAATGATTCCACCATGTAGTGTCTGAGGGTGCCCCACCCCCCAAACATTTATACTAAGTTTTTCCAAAGAATGATGCACTCACGGTAGGCTGAGCGAGGATGAGCCCTGTGCTGGCGGCCCCTTGTGCTGGAGCGCCTCAAGAATGCAACACTGAACTTACCAAGAACTAGACAAGAGTACAAACAGCCTTTCAGTATAATGAACTTTAGAACTGCAAAGATCTGAGAACATCACAAAGTAAGCCTGTTTGCCAGCAAACAAATTTATTTTAAAAATCAGCATCTTGTGTTTCAGATACTCAGGTACTGGAGGAATCGGAGAAGGCAAAGGTGCCTTTGCGACAGCTGTCTCTAGCACAGTCAATACTGGTTTCGAAGCTGGTTGCTTAGGTCCTGCAGTTCAGCCTCCAGAGCATTCATGGCTGCTATTTCGTTGGCGAGCTCTCCAGAGACTTCTCCACTTGCCACATCTGTAAAATTTTGCTGCAATGTAAAAACAATATGACCATCAAAAGATGAAAATTTCTTCCAAGCAATCTAGATATAGCATCGAATCAACATAGCAACATAGCATCCAGTGCTGTTGGCATGATGCTACCACCAACAGTGCAGCAGCAAGCAGTGCTTGCTTAGACCCCAGAAAGGTACATGTCTAATAATTAACAAATCTAAACAGTGTGCCTGACCTTAGGGATCCAACTTTAGCTCAGTGGTAGAACACTTGCCTAGAGCGCCCTAGGCCTTGGGTCCAACTTCAGCTCAGTGGTAGAACACTGGCCTAGAGCGCCCTAGGCCTTGGGTCCAACTTCAGCTCAGTGGTAGAACACTGGCCTAGAGCGCCCTAGGCCTTGGGTCCAACTTTAGCTCAGTGGTAGAGCACTTGCCTAGAGCGCCCTAGGCCTTGGGTCCAACTTTAGCTCAGTGGTAGAACACTGGCCTAGAGCGCCCTAGGCCTTGGGTCCAACTTCAGCTCAGTGGTAGAACACTGGCCTAGAGCGCCCTAGGCCTTGGGTTCAACTTTATTTAGCTCAGTGGTAGAACACTGGCCTAGAGCGCCCTAGGCCTTGGGTCCAACCTCGTGCTTTGTTCTTCATGGCCTTAAATGTTGATTGCTTTTGTCAATGTTACACGATAATGGTGTTTGGATGAATGAGCTCATTCATCCAAACAAAATTCTATTTCTTGTGCATGTCTGGTGAGTAAGGAACCAGGCAACCAAGAAAATCAGCTTCAGGATTTTAGAGTCATACATGGGCAGGGAGGAGAGGTAGGTAAGGAGAGGTAGGTTGCACACATGTGCATGTGTCTCGCTGTGACATATGATTCATTTTCATCCAAGCTGAGTAGATTTGTACTGTTGAACAGCACTTCCTATCAGACTGATTTAACTATTGCTGCAGTGTGCTGAGTAGAAAATACATCTTTTAGGTGAAGAACCTGAACACACAGCACATTTCCAATAAGAATCACAGTGCTTACAAGTCACGATGGACCTGCATTCCTTCTCACCAAGGTAAGGAGGAGCAGAGAAACTGAGGCTTACGAAGAATGAAAAATCTGGTGAGCAGCAAATCTGACTCACAGCTCCACCCACAGCCCTCACGATGACCTTGGCAGCGACCTGTACGATGACAAGGAGCTGACGACAGAGGGGTCACTCTGCCCTGCCCTGAGAGGATGTGGCCTGAATGACCTGTGAGAGTCTATTTAAATTTCCTACAGATTTACCATTTCTGTGTGCTATTTGTATTGATAAGACAGTTCTTTGTTTAAGTGGAGATGGGGGGCTCTCCATCCTATTTCCCGAAGTCAGAGGACAGACCTGTGCAAACCAAGACTGCTCAAGCTTCAATGGTTAGCTCTACTCATTTTCACTTTGTAAAGTGCAATTCAGATTACCAAACCCAATTCAAAACTACAAAAGGCATTGTTTTTTTCTGGTCCCCATCACAATCAAAACGTGTTTTCAAGGAGATGTGCAGAGGCAATCCTTTCCGGCTTTGAACGATCCAGAATCTTTTTTTAAACAGGAGTGACCTGACCTTCCACCCAACAGTTCTAATGAACTCACAGGTCATTCTCACCTTTGCTTTGGATAACAAACCACGTAAACTGAGCCGAATTGAAGAAAGTGCTTGCACAGCTTCCTGGGGACTAGACTTGCTCTCACTGCATTTTATAGCCACTGCAAAACAAACATAGGGAACACACTGTAGAGCTGATCATCTATGGCCTCAAAAGCAACTATTTACTAAGCATTTGCAATGATCAACTTTATTCACGTCCCTAATTCCTCCTTTCATCTACTTGCTTGATGGTACTGGGAACTCAAACCCAGGCCTGAGTATGCGGGGCAAGCACTTGTCTACCACTGAGTTACACTCCAGTTATCCTTGATCCTTATTTAAGTAGGCAAATATGGCTAAGGAGAATTTTAAAGAAAATGTGTGTGTTCAGATGAGTTACATTAGGCAGGGTCCCACATATGTATGTATAGGCACATACACATGCATACAAATGTGTGCACTAGTGAATTAGGCAAAGAAACAAACTCTAATCGAAAGCAAGGCAAACTCAGAGGATCAAAACAGATGCTCACGTGTCAGTGTGGTTGCCCACGGTCCCAAGTCACTAAGGAGGACTCATGGTAGCTGATCTCACTGGTCCGCAAAATGACATGCCAGATGCGCCACACTCAAATGCTTGCTGCATTTTTATACCCCAATTTTACAGCATTCTTGGAGAACTAGCATCAACAATCCGCATGTCTTCATTTAGGCATTGTGAGCAAGGCCAGGCACTTGAGCTCCCAAGACACACTTGGTATCAGCTCAGAGGGAAATCGGTGGTCCCTAGCAACTCTGCCTCCAGCATTCTATTTCTCTAAGACAATTCTGAAGGGAGCATGTGCCTCCCTGGAGGAAGGCTGGCTGTTAACGCCTTGTAAGAACAAGGGAAGACCTCCACACTAACAGGTGCTTGGGATCTTTCCATTTCTAAAGATTATACCCACAAGCTGAAAAGAGATGCTCAAGGGTTAAGAGCACTTGCTCTTCCAGAGGGCCTGGAATCGATTACCAGCACCCAGATAGTGGTTCACAACCATAAGGAACCCAGTTCCAGGAGATCTGATGCCTTCTTGTAGATGCTGCAGGCACTGCACGCACATGGTGCACTAACATATATGCAGAAAAGCATCCATGCATAAAACAATAAACTAAAAGAAATTATATTCACTAAATTCAAAAGCAGACCCTATTTTATAACTACAACTTCATAGACCACAGCTGCAAACTGTAAGCAGTCGGGAGAAGCAACCTATGGCCTGACAAAACAGCTTTGACGTTAATTAACAATATCTATGGCCAACAGGAAATGGGTTGGATGCATCTATTTCAGAATAATGATCAGACTTCAATAGCCTCATGGTGGGTGCACACTGATTATTGACTTTAAGCCCATTTTCAGAGGCCCAGCCGATCAGAAACTGAGGATTGTTTCTCTGGAGGAGGAGCTGCCTCTACCACAGCAGAGGTATGCCATTTGCTTAATGCCTGGTAGCATATACCAGAAACACCTGTAGTTCCAGTTTTTAAGTCCTTCATTTTTTAAGCCAGGCAGTGGTGGTGCATGCCTTTAATTCTAGCAGTCAGGAGGCAGAGGCAGAACCCAGGATATTTCTGGGTTTGAGGACAGCCTGGTCTACATAGTGACTAAGTTCCAGACCAGCCAACACTACATAGAGAGACCCTGTCTCAAAAAAAAGAAAGAGAGAGAGAGAAAAAAAAAGAAAAAAAAGTACTTTTTTCAATTTGAAAAAGCAAAAAGGACACACATTCTATTAGTTCCCCTCTCACTCCCAGAAGGCATTCAGATAGCGGGGAGGGCGGGGACAGCACTAGGGAAGGGAAGGGAGAAAGAACTGCAGAGACTGGAAATGACCATCCTCCCAATGATGCAAAGAACCAAGGGCAGCACCAGGGCAGAGGTCTCCATACTCCAGGACTGCCTTGTTGTCCTTATCAGCCGAGGCCCATGGCAAAGCTTATCTTTGGCAATCCAACAGGCACCAAGATTTATAAAGTGCTGTATTCCTTTTCAAAAGGGTGTGTGTGTGAAGGAACAGTGTCTAGGGTGGTAGGAGAAGAAGACAAAGAAGGGAAGGGAGTGGCAGAACCCCAGCTCATTCTCTGAGCACAATGGACAATGCAGCAAAGACAGAGTTAAGAGTTACTGCTATCAGTTTGAACCATCCACACTCAAGCCTGCTTGCAGAGTGAGAATGCAACACATAACCCATTCGAGTACAGACACCCCAGAGAACAGACACTTGTTCTTCCTGTGAGTCACCCTACGGGTGCCAACAACAGTTCAAAGCCTGTACCAAGCTGTCAGAAGGCTTTCTGGAGAACTTCTCTAACCGGCCGTTATAGTGCACAGGTGTAAAGCCACGCTTGGTGATTACAGAAACTATCTCTGTCTGACCATCACTGAGCTGGGTGCTCACAGAGATGTTCAGAGAGGGCAAGTTAAAGTAAGATTCTTCAGAGTAAACCCCACCCTGCGAAGTACACACACAACAAATCAGTGATGCTCCCCAGACATAATACCACATTCACAAAAGCCAAAGGCAAAGAACCAAACCCCTCTGGCTTCCTCTACCACAAGGCCAGCACAGGCCATAGAATTGCAACCATTCCCAAAACAGCCTTGTAATCACCTAGAACTTTCTACCTTCCAGCCACAGAGTTTTGCCCCTCTGCATTATCTGCCAGTAGTTAGGTGGTCCAGGAAACTGGACGTTTATATTCTTCTGGCAAAGGTCTGAAAGGCCATGCGTAGAATTACTAACTACTAAGCCCATTCTGAATATCTGAGCATCCTGAGACTTCTTTACAGGCAGTTACACTTTATTCCTGCCCTCACTTTTCTCTTTTGGAGTTGCTTATGGACCAGATCCTCTACCTCAGAAGAAACAAGGTGGGGGTGCGAAAGATCTACATGTAAACAACAGGTAAAATATTGTGACATATTGGAAAGATCGTGCTGACTCTTCCTAACAGCATAGGTAACTATTCTCCCATTCTACCTGCAACCAAAGGCCCAGAGACACTAAGTCACTGACTCAGCATCACCTGGCAAGCATGTAGTAACAGCAGTTCTGGAGCTTTAGTGCCCTAATTCCAAAGTGCTGCCCTTCTCACTGCTCCTCGCTGGCTCCCGTTTGCTGTCACTCTCAGAGGCAGGAGGCTCACAATGGGACTTTATTAACTCATTGGAACTATATTCCCAGGGCATAGCACCCCCACACTCAATTACCAATAGAGCAATGCACCGCTGGATTTAGATGGTACTTTTTGATAATGCAAGAGAGCTTAAACCTGAACTATATTTATCTAACAAACAAATGTTTTATTATAGAAAAGGTTATCTCCCCTCCAAATTATAGATTCTAAATTTCCCAAAGATAGATATTAAACTTTGCATTTTTATATATGTATAAAAATATAAGGAATGGTAAGTACTCCAGAGAGCTGCACATTTAGAAGATTCTTTCTTGGCACTTCTGTCAGTTAAGGAAATGCTAACGATTTTTCTCAATACAACATAATCAACAAAGTCTCTGTGTGGACTAAAGGCTTCTTGGGAGTAAAAATATTTTACACTCTTACGAGTTCTAACTGGGTTCTGTCACTTACTCAAGCAGCACTGACGCCTCTGTCCTGAGTTATCTTATGTGTCTATTATTATGTGCCGACTATATATCAGATGTTCTAGATATGTTTCTGAATTAAATACAACTATTTCAGTATATTGAAGCAATCAGAAAGTATCTGTAATGGAACCTGGTTTTTGAATAACACTATTTTATAAATGAAGAATGCATTAAAATATGATATGAATATCGAATACCATGTGCGAGTCCAATGGCTCTCTGAACAACTTCCTTAAACGCTGTAACATCTTTCTCCCAACAATTGGTCTGTGTATCACACTTGTATGCCTTCAAGAGACACTGGAATGCCTATGAAAAGAGAAAGAACAACATTCAAAACAACAAGATGAATTCACATTTCAAATTGCTTTCTGGAAGTCATATGGAACCAATTCCAAACTGAAAGCCAGCATTTGTATTGTGAGGCATCTCTGTAATTATCATCAAAGGGGGGTAGGATGCACATCCAATAGCAACAAACAACTCTGAGAACCAAGGATGTTATCTGGAAAGTCACCACTCCCAGAATCAGGGCAACAGGCAGGCCAGTGTGCAGATTTCCTCCAGCCACCAAGCTGAGAGATGCAGTAAGAGAATAAGGAAGACATGAACTGAATAAAAATTATGAAATGGCTAACAGGTATAATTTCACAGATGTTTAAAATGCTCTTTTGTTTCACTTAAAAATTGCTGATGGAGACGTCATAGCCAAGAGTGTTCTTATTTTCTAAAGAGTACACAATTCAGGAGAAATGGAAGGACACAGAGTAGGAGTGTGTGCATGCATGCATGAGATATGTGTTCTGTGGGCTGACAAGGCCATGGTAGAAACCAGCTGTGTGGACAGAAGGCGGAGGAGAAAACAGCTAAGAATCCCACAGATTAGCTGGACCATGGCTAATTCCAAACCCATACAAGGAGTTCATCTGATTTGCTGTGATCTTTTGAAAAGAAACACAACACAATGATTCCAGCCCTGGAAACTCTGGGCTCTGCTGGGCCCAACTGGCGTGGGATTAGCAGGAGGGGCAGGGTGCCCCTGCAAAGTGCCATGTACTTGCAATTTCCTGCTCCTGTCTCCTTGGTTAATGTTTTCCCTTTTGCAGCTGCATCTCAGATCTACACACTCTTTCTGTTTTGTCCTTAACCACTCGCCTGTGGAAAGGGTGCGAGTGAAGGAAGGACACCAGGCATCGGGTGCTGCAGAACAGGGAACCTTCTGCAGGAAACAGTGACTGCAGCAGAAAACTCATGAAACGTAAAAAGATGGATGTTGTAAGCCTTAGCACTCCCAAAGGGGGAATTTGAAGGTTGGAGAGAGGGCTCAGTCCATAAAGTACTTGCCTTGTCAGCACAAGGACCTGAGTTCAATCCCCAGAACCACGTGTTTAAAAGGGAAAAGAAAAGATAATAATAATAAAGGCAGACATAGTAGCACATGCTTGTGATTCTAGCACTGGAGAGGCAGAGATGGGGACCCCTGAGGATCCCTGGGTAAATTCTAGGTAAATTCCAAACCAGTGGGAGAGGAGAGCTGTATCCAAAAGGTAGATGGTACCTGTTATGTGTATGCACATGTATACACACACATGTACACACACACATACATACACACTCACACACATACTGAATTTAAGCATTAGTTTTATGTTTCAGGTTATTGATTTCATCCTTCACTCAAAAAAAAAAAGCCAACAGACAAAGAAAAAGCAGAGCTATAATTATTCCACGTGGGGCAGAGCCCAGGACAGACAGGCCCAGCACTGACCTTCTCATTCTCCTCAGGCTTGTCGCTCTGCCCGTTTCCATGCACTTGGGCATACAGTCTCCAGATTTCTCCATCATTGGTCACTCTTGAGGTCACTCTGCCAAACAACTCCTGCAGCTTGCCTTTGAGGCTGGAGGCAACATCTCCACTTCGATCGGCCAGACCATTAACCACTGCCCTGACCAGAATTTTAAGGACCTTTAAAAATGCACAGAAGAAAGCAGTGAGCCAGCAGCCATCAAACAGTAACAAAGAGCCAAGGGCTGCGCTCCACTGTCAGACACTGAATACTGTGGCCTTATTTGGATATCACTGCTACATGTTTTAAAAGTGAAATAAAAGGCAAGCCACCCATTCTCTAGATGCTCCCTGCCAGGCTCCGCAGAGGGCTCTTTTGTTGCGGCTTTGTATCTGGAGCTTGTCTCCTCTCACCTGGAGGACACTCTGAAGAGCTGAACTATGCTTTTAGCACATGGAGCTTCAGCGAGGATTCTCTGAACCCCAGGATACTGCCCCAATACCCCAATTCCACCAACATCTCACAGCCACCTGCACACCTTTAAAAGTGAAACAGGTCCCTTCCCTACAGTCTCAAGGTGAAGCCTGTTTGCAGAGTCAGCAATGTGAACATCAGCCCGCATGCTCCTCTCCCACTTTCCTGCCAAATGCAGCAGATTTGATTCCATGCCCCCTACAAATCCTACGTCCAGCCTCCTCTAGCTTAGTGAAGGACTTACGACTTTCACCTGCACTGTGGTGTTCTACTGCTGCCAATGCGCTGACATGTGACCCTCAAAAGGCATCTCTTCTCCCTCCTACTACTCAAAGTCAGCCTGCCAATTAGCAACTTTCTAGAATACCATGTTCTTAAACTGTACCTCAGAGTTTTGAATACTGGTTGGTGGATTAAATAGGTTACAACAGGTTACATCAGAACACAAAACCTTTGCCATATTTACATTAAGCTGTGCATCTTAGACAGCTTTCCTGGAGACACACAAAGACCATCCTTCATCTTCCACTCCTTGACTGGCACACAGAGCCAAAGAGCCAGCTTGAGAATACTCTAGACCCCTGCTACTCAGTGTGGTCCATGAGCTGCCAGCACTAGGAACTCGCTGGAAATACAAAATCCTATATGCAAATGCTCCACCGCCCTGAGGTAATGAGAGTCTACATTCCTAGAACAGCAAGGCATCATTTTCCAGGGCCAGTCAAAAACCGCATCTAGAGCAGCAGAGCGGTCACCATCCATGTACCTGGGGGAGCGCCTGGGAAGGTGTCAAGCAGCAGTACTGAGGACGGGTTCTCTACTAACATCACAGGCTCCAATGAGTCACTGCACACACAGGTGCCCTGAACACTGCAGAGCGAGCCTACAGCCACTGTAGACACCTCTGACTTTCTCCCCAATCTGTCAGGGCACAGACATGCCCTCAGCACGTGCTGACTTTCTCCCCAATCTGTCAGGGCACAGACATGCCCTCAGCATGTGCTGACTTACTCATCTCCAGTCAGCCCTCCCATCCCTGCTCACTTCCCCACTTCTTAATGTTTCAAAATAAACCCATGGGAAAACAGAACCAATCACTGCATCAGCCTTCCACACCTCTCTCCATTTCTGTACCCGTTATGTGCGCCAAGCTTCTGGCTTGACTTCATTAAATTCTCCCAATAACGCTGCCACTTCACAAACTAAAAAACAAAAAAGTCAAACAAGGCTTGCAGAAGTAATTGTCAAGGTGACCCAGCAAGTGACTTGTCAGGTTGATGCGGGGGTGCGGGGGTATGTATCCACGTACATGTGTGTGAGGTCAGAGGTTAACTTCAACTATCTTCTAACTGCACTCTATCTATTTACTTCTTTATGTTTGTCTTAAAGACTGACTGGTCTGGAACTCTGCTATGTAGACTGCTGGAAATACTATTTTAAGGTATGTGACTGTTGTTTATGCTGCATTTGTTTAACTTTGTGAAGCTGTGATTGTTTGCCTGTCTAAAACTCCTGATGGTCCTCATAAAGAGCTAAATGGCAACAGCGGGGCAGGAGCAAGGACAGGTGGGGCTGGCAAGCAGAGATAAATAGAAGGTGAACTGGACGAGGAGAAGGAGCAAGAAAAGGAGGAGAGATGACGCTAGGGGCAGCCACCCATCCACGAGTAAGAGTAAAAGTAAGATATACGGAAGTAAGAAAAGGAAAAAATCCAGAGGCAAAAGGTAGATGGGATAATTTAAGTTAGAAAAGCAGACAAGAAACAAACCAAGCTAAGATCAGGCATTCTTTACTAAGAATGAGACTCTGAGTCTCTGAATGTGATTTATTTGGGATCTGGGTGGTGGGTCCCCAAAAAGCCAAGTAAGTCAAAGTTTGCACAAGAGTAGACCAGGCTGGCCTCGTGTTCTCACAGATCTGCCTGCCATCATATCCAGCTCTTTTTTTTTGGTTTTTTTTTTTTTTTTGGTTTTTTTTTTTTTTTTGGATAGACCTCTCCTGGCACAGCTGCGAAACTCTTGAATCTGTTCTCCTCTACCATCAACCCGAGCATGACAGTTACAGATGTGGCCTCTGTGCCTAGTTTTTATGAGGGTGCTGGGAGCAGAACTCAGGACCTCAGGCTTGCACAGCATGCCCTGTACCCAGACCACCTCTCAGTTCTGGGATTGGGCTTTGGTAAGACGATGAGATGGCAACAGTACAGTGGCTAGAGCTTCTCCTAATAGCATGCCCTGTTCCACGTGTACATTCAATCCATCCAGCAATGTGTGCTGCCCTGTGCATTCTGCAGATTAAAAGACTGGAACCACCTCTCCAACGTCACACACATGGGGTGATGTGAGGATCTGAATTCACTATGCAAGCCTGAATCCTGCTCTCAAATATATGCCATACTAATTAACAAAGCATAGCTCCTGTTTTTCTGTTACCTTCCATCATTTCATTGTTCATTGCTAAATCTAGAATCTACCAAGGGGACAGATTTTTGTTTTCTAAATTACTTTAATTAAAGTTTCTCCAAAGACATTAGAGCACAGATGAAAGAGAGAGAGAGGAAATAAGATTCTCATTCTCCCTTGCTAATGTTAGCCTGGGCTTCTTTCTAGTTGTTACTGTGTGTAAGCCTATAATATATCATGTGAACCATTTTATCTTACCGTTGCCATTTAACATTCAATACCAAATTTTTCTATTTTTACCCAAATGCTCTTACCAGATTCAAACTATTCACCTGGGCCTGCGGACTGCAGTGGAATGGGCATTCCTGTGCAGTCAGACAGGCTATTTCTGCATGTGGTCACTCTTGGTGACAGGAACATAAATAATACTGAGTATATAACTCTCTACCTAAAGATTTCTCATGCTGAAGCTTCCTTTGGGTTAAAATTTCAAAAACAAAATTGTGGAGTCAAAAGGAATAAACATTTTAGGACTCCAGTGAATTAGATATACTCCAAAGGGGCACAGTCAGGTTAGACGCCCATCAGGAATATACAGAGGACCAGAGTGGGACTGAACCAGTTACCTAAGACACAGAGAGAACAAGCTCCACCAGGGAGGGGAGCAGAGAAAAAAATGTAGAGCTCAATAAATATCATGGAAAAAAATAAAAATGTAATGTATAATTTAAAAAAAGGAATATACAGAGACATTCATTTTACTATATAAAAAGGCAGTAGGTTAGACACCCACCAGTAGTATGTGGAGACATTCATTTTACTCTCTATTATCAGCAATCTCTGAAAAGTGTTCAATAAAAGGTATTTTTTAAGGTATCACTGAAATTAAACCTCACCATTTCCTTAAACAGTTCCAAATGTTTATGAACTAAATATATTTCCTTTCCAAGAAATTAACATTTTTTCTTAATGTACATTGACCTCATTTTTCCCCAATGTGAAAGTTTTATTGTTCATTGTAAACTAACATATGTTGCTAGCTCCTCCAAGTCCCAGCCCCGATAGCATGTGAAAAGGCAGCTAGCTGCTGGGCTGAGGAGGTAACTAACAGAAGAACTGCCAGTGAACAGAAGTGGCTAGGGAAGAAGGGAAGAGAAGGGAAGGTCTAGAGATGGCTGCAAACTGGGTGAACTTTGCCTTCTCTTCTGTCACCTACTACCCATACGCCACCAGCATGCGCCAACTACAACACAGAGCAGTAGGAGCCCAGTGCAAGCCAGGGACCATGCGAGCACATCAGGGCAGGGTCAGAGCTGCAGAGAGGGGCAGCCAGCCTGGCTCCTCTTCCCTCCCAGATCTTCCGGATTCTAGGGTAAACTGATTGCTCAGACGATGGACATGGGAAAGTATAAGTGTGGCAGAGTCAGGAGCTTCCTGAGGAACCAGTCAGCTAGAGGCAGGAGGGACAGAGCGATCAGAGGTGAGCACCCGTACGGCTCAGTTCACCAGCCAGAGCTCCATTTTAGTCTTGGGTGTTAGCCTCTCCCACCAGTATACATCAGTCAGACAAGCAGCACTTCGAGGGAAGCAGGAGCCAACAGGGAACAAACCAGGACACCTGGACAGGACGCGCAGCACAAGATGACCTGAGCCAGGAAGGAAGAGAACTAAAGGTCAGGCTCAGAAATACCTACCTCAAGGAAGGGAGGAGAGAAACTGAAGGAGTGAATGAGATGCCCTGGGGAGCCCCTACTACACAGAAGAAAATTAGTGAGGGGACTATACTTCGGGACACTCTCCTAGAGGAGGAAAGGGAGGGGGTGAGAAAGAGGCTAAGAAGCACCTGGTGAGGGAAGCAAGAAATTCCAAAGCCAGGCATCTGCAGCCATGGTCACATGCCCTGTCAGCTGCCCCTCAGCGGGAGAGCAGACAGCACTAAATGACCTGGGTTCCCAAGGCCTCAGGCAGATGCCTCACCAGGGGCTGGCCATATGGGACAGAGAAGGGCTGGCAGCAGAGCAGAGGTAAGGGTTTTTGATTTGTTTATGTGGCTAAATTACTTACACATACTTGAAATACAATGCTAACTTTCAATGCTAATGATATTTTCCTATCTGTACCATGACACATTAAAGGAATAAATCTACTCCTTGGCAATTATAAGGAGAAGTTCATTAGCCTTTTTCTCTGAGACTAAGTCTAATAGTCTACATTGCAGAGTTCTTCAGTCTGCACACTCTTCATGGGTCTGGACACCCTTCTCGGCCTAATGAGAGTTCGGAACGTTTCACCAATGTGTATGTACTCATATGAACAATTTTCATCTTGGTATTTAATTTCATAGTTCCAAAAGCCTTCTTTAGACATTCTAACTTGTTCTTCATAGCTTGGTGCCTAAATGCGTGCCTCTTATTTTATTTTAAAATACGTGTGTATGTGTGCTGGGTGTATGCATGGGTGTACCTGCGGATGCGTGCTCACAAACATGGGTATGTGCCACAGTATGCAGGGGAGTCATTTCTCGTCTTCCACCATGTGGGTTCCAGGGACTGAACTCAGGTTGTCAGCCTTGCTGGCAGGCTCCTTCACCCACTGAATCATCTTGTTGGCCCACTTTTCTCTCTTTGAAAAGATTTATTATCTTTTTATCAACTCCTATTTTCCCCTAGTGCTGGCGACTGCACTCAGAGCTGCACGCATGCCATAAACACACAATCCTCTACTGGCCCAGCCCCTCCTATTTTTAGCAACTCCCTGTCGTTCCTAGGTATTCAAACCTCTGATAGTGTCTAAAGGAAAGCCCTTAGCATGACTAATTGAGGCTTCTCTGGTCTCCCCTCAAGACACCTCTGCTATTTCTACCAGCTCCCAGTGAGGTGTTGGATCTGTTCTGAAGACTTCCCAGATCCACACCACACTCTCACAGTCAGACCTACAGCTGTTTTCTCCATGAAAGAAACTATAAAATGGTGGCAAAATAAAGTTTCTCTCAAATTCATGTCCACCCTGGGCCCCAGAATATGACTGGGGGAAATAGCGTCTTTGTGGATAGAATTAGTGACAATGAGGTCATATTGGACCAAGGTGGTCCCTCAGTTGAGTGGCTAGGACTGGACATCATTCTATATTGACTTCTCCCATGTAAGGAGAACTCAGACACACAGAGAAGGGAATGCAGACATGGCTGAGTTTGGAGCCTTGCTATCACAAGAGGAGGAAGGTCTCAGCCACTAGAAACTAGAAGGACTTCCCTCTGGAATTCTCAGCAACATGACAAGTTAACACCCTGATTCTGGATTTCTGGATTTCAGAGCTGAACGACGAGAAGAAACTTCTACGTAAGGCACCAAGCTTGTAGAAATTTGTTACAGCAGCTCTAAAGAGAACCAAGACAATGGAAAACATTCAAACAGGCTCTTCCCAGGCACTCAGCTGGCCAGGCCTGGCTTCAGTGCAGGAAGTCACAAAACAATGTCACCCTCACTGCCTGTCCCTTTTGTGGCTGATGACCCCACACTTCGCTCACTAATCAGAAGTACCTCCCCATGTACAAAAGTTTTAGATGATAATTCTCTTATGATTTCTTGATTATATGTGTTTCCTCCAACTCCAAGTTGATAAAAACACCTACCAAATTTTCCTTAAGTGCTTTTGCTTTTATGCTTGATGATGATAACAACCCCTTTCCGATGCACTTGCATGCACCAGGCAGCAGGCCACTCCCACTGCATGTACTAACTCATTTCAGCCCACAACTCCTTCCTGTGAGGCAGTTCCATTTCATCCCAACCTTATGGGATGCATACGGTTGCATGAAGTGGTTAACTAACCTGCCCAAGATCACATGGCTAGTAAGTTGGGGAGAGGTGAGGGATAAACTCAGGCTGCCTAATTCCCATCTACACTTACCTACAGTATCATTCTGTTTAGAATTCCAGTTTAAATATTTTGCCCATCTGAACTTATTTTGATTTATGGATGGATGCAGAACTTAAGTTTTTGGACTTAATGTCTGGCTAATTACTTTGTACATATTGAATATTCTATTCTTATAACAAAGATTTCAAAATATGCCACTATTACTTATGTGAATGTGTTGTGGACTTTACATTCAGTTCCCCTTCATTCCTATAGCAGATGTTAACTCTTTATATCATAAAGATATTATTAGCTTTTTGCCTTTCTTATTTGTTATAAATATTTGTCACTTTTTTTAATGTGGTCATAAAAATTCCTTCCAGTTTTCCTTTATTGCCTTTAGTAAGCATTCTCTTCTATTCCTAATTTTTCTAGGAGATGAAGTATTTGGCATATATTTAGTCCATTTGGAGTTCATTTGGTGCATCATTAAACACTCTAAATAAATATTTGAAGCCTGGATGCTTAAGAGATTTTTAAAAATGACAACAATGTAGCTTATTGTGATAAATATGGGACAGAGAAATAAAATAAAATTAACTAAATGAATCAAAATCCCATTATAGCTTTTTGCCAAGATGGTGCTGACAAAGAAAGGAGTCCCTGCCGTCCATGGCCAAAGCCTAAGCAAAGGCTCTAAAAACAGAGAAGGCAATGCTGAGAGGCATCCACAACCAACCACAAAAAGATCTCTGCCACCCACCTCCCAGGCCAAGACCCCAAGGCACCTGAAGTAGTAATTCAAATACCCTCTCAAGAGCACTTCCAGGAGAAACAAGGTTGGCCACTGTGCTATCATTATGTTTCCCCTGAACACTGAGTAGCCATGAAGAGACAGAAGACAAAACAAGAACTCATGTGTGCTCAGTGCGATGGCAAGGCCAACAGGCACCAGATCACACAGGCTGTGAAGACACCTATGATACTGATGTCAAAGTCAGTACTCCTAATGGAGAGAGGAAGGTGTGTGTTCAGCTGGCTCCTGATACCGATGCTTTGGATGTTACCAACAAAACCAGAATCATTTCAACTGAGTCCATCTGCTAACTCTAAGTATAGTTTTCATCATACAATTAATTTTTGGCTAAATATTTATTAAATATTTTACTCTTTTGACTATATTATAAATGGAATTGATTACATAATTTCTTTCTTAGACTGCTGTCTCAGCTAGGGTTTATACTGCTATGAGAAAACACCATGACCAAAATCAACTTGGGGAGTAAGAGGGTTTATGTCAGCTTGTATATCCCAGTCAGTCCACAACAAAAAGATGTCAGGGCAAGAACTTAAGGCAGGAAATGGGAAGAAAAACCTGAACTAGAGGAATGCTGCTTATTGGCTTGCTCCTCAAGGATTGTTTAGCCTGTTTTCTTACTATATCCAGGACCAACAGCCCATGAGTGGCACTACAGGCCTACCCTACAGGCCAATCTGTTGGGGAAACTCTCAATTGTGTTTCCTCTTGACTCTAGCTCCTATCAAGATGACAAAAAACTATCCCGGACAACCGGATACTGTCAGTATCTAAGACATAACTGACTTTGTACCCGCTAGTTTTGTATGTCAACTTGAAACAAGCTAGAGTCATCAGAGAAAGGAGTCTCAGCTGAGGAAATGCCTCCAGGGGTCCAGCTGCAAGGCATTTTCCCAATTACTGATCAGTGGGGGAGGGGCCAGCCCATGATGGGTGGTGCCATCCCTGTCTTTCTTAGTTCATCTACCTAAAGCTTTGTCAATATTGTTAGCATTTTCTAAAGTACTGTTTCTATTCTCCATTGTACTTATCTCTCCTGATCTTTATTCTTTCCCTGATTCTGCTAGTTTTGGGTTTGTCTGCTTATTTGTTTTTCTTCATCTAGTAGTTTCTTGTGGTATAAATAAAGCTTATTAAGCCTATCACTCAGGAAGCAGAAGCAGGTGAATTTCTGTGAGCTCAGGGGAGACTAGTCTACATAGTAAGATCCAGGACAGTCAGGGCTACGTAGAGAGACCCTGTCTCCAAAATGCAAACAACTAAAAAGATCAGCTATTAACTTGAAATCTTTCCTGTGTTTTAAAATGATTATATACAGCTAGCCATAAATGTTCAACGTACCAGTATTTCTACTGTGTCCCATAAGATCTAATGTTGTATTTTCATTTTGTCTCTAAATACTTTCTTATTTTTCATCTGCTGTCTTGGTAAGTGTTCTACTTCTGTGAAGAGAAATCATAACCACAGCAACTCTTATAAAGAAAAGCATGTAAATGGGGCTCGTATACAGTTTCAGAGGTTCAGTCCATTATCACCATGGCAGGGAGCATTGTAGCATGCAGGCAGATGTGCTGGAAAAGCAGCTGAGAGTTCTGCATCCAGATCCACAGACAACAGGGAGAGACACTGGGACTTGCTTGGGCTTCTGAAACCCCAAAGCCCACCTCCAGTGACAGACTTCCTCCACCAAGGTCACACCTCCTAATCCTTTCAAGTAGTACCACTCCTTGGTGACCAAGCATCCAAATCTATGAGCCTCTGGGGGCTGTTCTTAATCAAACCACCACATCTACTGATTATTTAAAGTATGTTATTTACTTTCCACAATTCTATATGAATTTTTGGTTTTACTATTGTTGGGTTTTTTTGTTTCTATTTATAATTTCATCCTGTGATGTTCATAGAAGATACTTTGTAAAATATGTCTTCCAAATCTATTGAGATTAACTTGAGAGTTAACATGTGGCCTCTTCTAGAAAATGTCCATGTGCACTTGAAGAAAACATGGGAGGCATAGTTTTAGTTTGGCAGAGTACTTCTTGTATCTGTGTAAGACTCAATAACGTGAAAACCTTTGCTTCTGTAACTCTGCAGATGCCTCTTTCCGTTGTTTATATCAATAAATTAAGTCTTTAGATACACATAAACTAAACTTTTTAAGTGCACTACACATAAACTAAACTCTTTAAAAAGCACTAGTTTTCAAACTATTCAGAAAACAATCTGTGGAGTTGCAAATTAAAGTTAAACAATATGAGCTTTATAAAGCATGTAGAAAACAAAGCAGGGTTACAAACTTGTTACAATAATGCTATACACTGTGTCTAGCGTGGCCTGTATTTCTTCATCCATGTTGAGTTATTCATTGGTATTCTTTCATTTCATCCAAATACATCCTTTCCTGCCAGAAACTCCTACAGGGTAGGCTTGGGGTAACAAATCCCTTGAATTTCTTAAAAATCCACAAGAATGTCGTAATTTGTCTCTCATTTCTTTGTGCATTTTTGTTTTTTTAAAATAGGTCTTATTAAGTAGCCTGGGTTGCCTTCAAACTGTGATCCTTCTGCCTCGGCCTCCTCAACACTTGGAATACAGACACACATCACCATTCCCAGACACTCAGTTTTGCCAAGATTCCTAATTTGGTGGGCTTTTTGTTGTAACTGTCTAAAAACAACAAAATGAAACCTCATCTATTTCTCACCTCTATCCCAGACCAAGCTTGAGGAATGCACCAAGTGCAGATGACTGTGGGGGACCACACTCATCTCCAAAGAGAGCGGAAGAAGGCCTCACATAACGTAGAGGCAATTCTAACACAAACACAGGAGAATCTTGGCAAAAAGAGAACGCATTTCCATCATCTTCCCTAACACTAACCTTCAGGTCCTCAGCCAAATCTCATCACAATCTTGGCCCACTGCACAGGGTTTAGCCCTCTTAATCCTAGAGGTCTTTGTAGCAGGAAGAAACAGAACTACCTTGGGTCCTGTTACAAAAACTTCCAGGAGGGCTTCAGGCCAGAAATGAAGCAATTTCCAATCTCCCTTGTTTGGCCAACTTTGCTCTGCACTTGGAGATCTCCAAGTAAGATGCTGTTTCCTGGACCAATAAACCTAACACTTGGCTTCCCCAAACCTAGTTAGGAGGAGAAGATAGCCACCTTAACGTTTTCCTTTGTGTTCCTTCTCAATAACAACAACAACAACAAAACAAAACAAAAACACTCTAAAGAGCTGTGGCAGTGTGATGCTAGGGAGATGGCTCAGTCAGTAAGCTGCTTGCAGGAGAAGCACAAAGCCCTCAGTTCAAATTCACAGCCTCAGGCCATGTACCAGGAGTGCCTGTGTGACCTGTAATACTAGCACTAGGGAGGCAGAGACAGGAGGATCCCTGGGGTTTGCTGGCTACCTATTCTCGCCAAGTACACAGTTCAGTGAGAGACCCTGTCTCAAAAACCAAGATGACAAGCCACTAAGGAAGACAACCAACACGGACCTCTGGCCTCTACAGGCACATAGGCACAAGTGTGTATGCAACCATGTGCAAACACTCATATATGTATACACACATACACAGACAGACACACACACACACATACACACACACACACACACAGAGAGAGAGAGAGAGAGAGAGAGAGAGAGAGAGAGAGAGAGAGAGAGAGAGAGAGAGAGAGAGAGGAGAGCTCTAGGTTAAAGAGGCCAGGTCTCAAGCCCTGGCTCCCCTGCTCGCCACTGCCTGTCTGCTAGAACACATCAACTTTATTAGCTTACCCTGCTGAGCCTAAGATTCCTCTGCAGTAGACTGGAGATAGCATCTATTTTCCAAAGCTGTAATTATACAAAGTGGATCTGTTTCCTCTCTCTTTTCTCTCAGGTAATACTCAATCATCATTTATCCTAAGACTTTAATTTGGTTGGCAATGTACCCTGCTGCCCATCAATAGTACCTTTTCATGATTCCAAAGAAAATATCAAACAGAAATCTACACAAAGAATATCAATATATAAATATATATATGATAGTTATGTGACACTTGGAAAGCAGCAGCGAACTGTGATGGCAGAAATCTGAAGGGAATTACTTAGTTGGGGAAAGGGTGGTTAGGAATTACTTAGTTGGGGAAAGGGTGGTTAGGAATTACTTAGTTGGGGAAAGGGTGGTTAGGAATTACTTAGTTGGGGAAAGGGTGGTTAGGAATTACTTAGTTGGGGAAAGGGTGGTTAGGAATTACTTAGTT
>PVIU01005557.1:0-12879 GCA_004026605.1 Ondatra zibethicus | reverse complement strand
ACCAGAAGGGACATAAGAGGACTCTAGTGACAAAAATGGGAGTCATGGTTATATTAGAATATATAACAGTCAAAATGCACAAAGCTAAATAATCTGCATGTTTAATTACAAGTAACTTATACTTTCAATTAAGAAAATGTTAGAAACCGCTCACACAAACATTAATCTGAGGAGGAAATACTTCACACAAATCTTCCCACAGACATCAAAGCACGTGTGATTCTATGCTTCAGTTCCCACTAACTATATAAGCTTTTCTGGGCCTCACTGTAATGGTCTTCACCTGTGTCCACTCCAAATACTGTTTACTCTATAAAGATAATCTATGTTAAGTGGCAAGAATAATTATGTACTCAATATGTGATTAATTCCCCAAACAAATTAGATTTTATTATGTAAAACTGAAATTCCTTTTCCAAATGATTGTCAACTGCAGTGGTTTGAATGAAAAATGTTCCCCATAGGCTCATAGGATGGGGCACTATTAGGAGATGTGGCCTTGGAGCAGGTGTGGCTTTGTTGGAGGAAGTATGTTACTGGGGGCGGGCTTTGAGGTTTCAGAAGCCCAAGTCAGTCCCAGTGTCTCTCCTCCTGCTGTCTGTGGATCTGGGTGTAGAACGCTCAGTTGCCTCTGCAGCACCACCCTGCCTGCCATGATGATAACGAACTAAACCTCTGCACTGCAAACCAGCCCCAATTAAATGTTTTCCTTTAGCTAGGCATGGTGGCACATGTCTTCAATCCCCAGCAGTCAGGAGGCAGAAACATGTGGATCTCTGTGAGTTCGAGGCCAGCCTGGGCTACAAAGTGAGTTCAAGGACAGTTACACAGAGAAACCCTGTCTTGAACCAGAGACCCTCCCCACAAAAGATTTTCCCTAGTAAGAGTTGCATAGTTATGGTGTCTCTTTCCAGCAACAGAAACCCTAACTAAGACACCAACTCATCAAAAATAAGTCTAAAATTAAGAAACCAGTAAGAAATAACAGGTCTCTTAGAATTTGTCCAAGGAAAGAAGCATCCACACAAGGATTTGCTCACCCACTTGTGGAAACCTGGAAAATGAACAAGGACTAATTATAAAAACAAAAATCAGATTTAATGACTGGTAAGGAAGAGCAAGAATGTAAGTGCAGACATTAGAAAAACCATGCTAGATAGTGCTGATACAGAACACTATGCCTGAGTTTTACCAATCTGTACTTCACTCACAATTAAGGCTGAAAAAAAATAACAACAAAGATATATAAGTAATAAGTTTGCTCACTGATTCCCTTTACAAATACTAGAAGAAGAAAAAAAACAGGGTAATTTGCATTTAGTTTACACCATTGTCTGTATTATAATAAATACAAATTCATACATTTTTATATACTCACTATGGGGAAAAAAACTAAATCACCATAATCCATACCTATAAAAAAAGAATGGGGTTAGAACTTTAGTACAGTACACAGGAAGGAAAAGATAAAAAGAATTTCAAAGCAAGTTAAAATAGAATGGGGTCAACAGTATCAAACAAAAGAATATCAGAGATTTTTCTGAAAGACAACTGCTACCAAATATATCAAGTCAAATTAAGTTTTACCCAAGATAAAAACATTCCAGGCCACCTACCAATTGTCATGGTGCACACTGACCGACTGCTGTAATGCGTGCTGACAGACAATACACTACAAAGCCGGATACGCCAGAGCCGATTGCCAGTAACCAGGACTCTGTACCAAGGATGGCTTAGCCACTAGAATGTGATCCTGCCCATGGCTGCAGAAGCTAACCAGTGCCATCAGAATTCTATGACATTTCTCTAGAGAGCCACTTACAGGGCTTCCCCAAGAAACAAACAAATACATAGTCTTCCCATGTTATTTCTACAACGGAATGTCTGAGAGTTCTCTATGGTGCTAATAAAGGTCAGCTGACCTAAGTCGCTGGTTACCTAGAAATGACATTCTCAGTACTATCTCCTCAGCAAGTCCAAATGTGCACATCAAGCTAACAGCTCTAACATGACACCGTGAGAACCCATGATGCTGCTCAATGTGCTTCACAGACATTTCACAGAACAATGCTAGAGCTCAGTGCACACAGCGGGACTGCAGGAGGACAATCTCAAGAATCCAAAGTCACCCTTGACTCTTCCAAAATACACTCAACTTTTAATGAAACTAATTACAAAGTTATTTAAATATGCTTTAGGTCTGGTAAGATAGCTCAGTGGTTAAGAGCACTGATTGCGCCTCCAGAGGATCTAGGTTCAATTCCCAGCACCCACTTGGCAGCTTACAACTGTCTGTAACTCCAGTCCCAGGGGATCCAATGTCCTCTTCTGGCTTCCATGGGCACTGCATGCATGTGGTACACACATATGTAAGCAAAACACTCATATACATTAAAATAAATATTCATGCTTAGATAAAGTGTGTATCAATACACCCTGATTTGAGAATAATGGAATAATGAGAATAAAGGAATAATGAGGGGAAAATAAAAATAGAAAATGTTAACTGGCCATGAATGTCAATAAATTCTAATAATTTTATCTCATAAAAAGCAAATTTTCACAAAAGCTCCAATAAGACACACATAGGATTACAAATTGTGAATGCAAACCAGCACGATTTAACTGTGGTTGAAAACACAGTTTTATATGAACCTGAGTGCAGTGGCACATGCCTTCAATCCCAGCACTCAGTAAGCAGAGGTAGGTAGTTCAAGGCTGGCCCTGTCTACACAGTGAGTTCCAGGGCAGCCAGGGCTAAAAAGACCCTGCCCCCACCTCTACCTCCAACAAAACAAAAACAAAAAAAGAAAAGAGTGTATATGACTGGGGGAGTGAGGGGCTAGAAATGGCTGCTAAGACTGTTTGAAAAGTTCAGTTAGGACGACCGCCAAGGCTGGAGCTGGAGCTCAGTGCTGGAGCACTTGCCTGGCAGGTGCCCAGCCCTGGCCCAATCCTCAGCAGCCCAGGATGGGAGGTGATGCAGGGCAGTTTGTGCTGGGAAAGTTATGCTTAAGATTTTTTTTCTTTTTCTGAAAAATGCTTAAATATATCCCTTAAATGTGTTTCTCGGGTCCCTTTACTGTTACTTTTATTTATTACTGTGCTTTTATTTGTTAGCCAAGTAAACAACTCAGAGTTTATCTTTAGAATGAAATAATTACTCTCAGAGTGCTTCTGTTGGAACCTAGCAGCATGGCTCCCTTTCCTCTAGCTCATCGGCTCACAGACAAACAAGGCAGCATCATAACAACTTGCTTCATCCTGAGGGAGAGGGAGGCTCCGGAGCTGGTGCCCAGTTAGAAAAGGAAATTCAAACATTCGCCAATCCCATTCAGTTGCTACATTTGCAAGAGATAGGAATCATCCAGACAGATCCTGTTTCTTTTGAAACAATTGTTCCACATCTTCTTGCCTTTTTCTGAAATACTTGTCTCTCAGTTTTAGCATAATCGATATACCAAAGTCAATGAAAATCAGCATTACCTTGGCAACTTCATAACTCTTTATAAAAGAAATGCCTTTTCAAAATAATCTTTAGACGGCTTTTTTTTATTTGAACCACCAGTTCCTTTAAGATATGGAAGGTGACAGGGAATGGAGACATATATACATATACATTCCAGTCAGATATAGCCTCTGTTAGCACAAATCTACCCCACACGGCTGCGGTGAGAATTAAATGAGCTAATACATGCTAAGTACCAGAATAGGATCCAACACACAGCAAGCTCTTGGTAAATACAGTTATCACTTTACCATGTCCCATCTGACTAGTCCTCTGTGTTCCTTAGAATGCAGGTAAGAATGGCAGGGGGGAAAAAAAAGATACCCCCCCCTTTTTGTGCTTATACACCATGGACCACACAAGTCCTGTTCCTACTCTCTTACAGGAGAAGGTTCTAGATTGAACCACTTAGATTCTCTTTATAAAACTAGCCCCTTGGTGTCAAGCAAGAAAGAATAATCAGGGCTGTTTCTGGATCCTCAAAGCCAGTGAGCCAATGGTACTAGTCCTTGGTGACTATGCAGATTACTGAGGGTTAAGGGACTGACTTAGAAGACAACCCATTCACACCAGAAAGTTAATGAAAGACAAATTAGAGGCAAATGACAGCAGAAAAATGGTATCATATTGATTTAACACAGTCACTTAGGGGCATTAAAGAGAAGATGGCTTGGCCAAGAGGTCAGTGTGACTGACAAGCAGAATGCCACTGGAGACTGTCCACGTAAGTCTTAACAGGAAGTAGGGGAGTATCTCACTTCCTTAGGCACTGGGACATAAGTCTATCCAATTTAGCCTCAGAGAACTCCACACCAAGATCTTCTACTGTGCCCTCTCCCCAACCCTCACCTCCCACCCCTGCCACCACCTAATAACCTGTCAATTTTATCTCAGTTTTCTGAGGGGCTGGGGAGATAGCTCATCAAATAAGTGCTTGAGGACACGAGTTCAATCTCCAGACACAACAGCACACACCTGCAAATCCAGACATAACAGCACACACATCTGCAAATATAGACACAACAGTACATACCTGCAAATCCAGACACAACAGCGCACCTGCAAATCCAGACACAACAGCACATGCCTGTAAATCCAGACACAACAGCACATGCCTGTAAATCCAGACCCAACAGCACACGCCTATAAATCCAGACACAACAGCACACCTGCAAATCCAGACACAACAGCACACACCTGCAAATCCAGACACAACAGCATACAGCTGAAAATCCAGACACAACAGCACACCTGCAAAATTCAGACACAACAGCACATACCTGCAAATCCAGACACAACAGCACACACATCTGCAAATACAGGGCTCCATGGGCAGAAAGAAAGAGAATCCCAAAGGCATTAGCCAGTCGGTCTAAGTCACATCAGTAAGCTCCAGGTTCAGCGAAAGACCCTGACTCAAGAAATAAACTCTCTTCACACATACACAAACACAACAAGGTCTCTTTGTGCCCTGACTGTATTAGCTGCTTTTGTGGTCACTATGACCAAGAGCTGGAAGAAAACAGCTTAAGGCAGTAAGATCTGTGTAGGTTCACATTGCAAAGGACTGAAGTTCATCAAAGGACAGTGGGGAGGCATGGCACTCATAGAGGAAAGAATGTGTGACCAAGTCACCTCACATGGCACTGACCAGGAAGTAGAGAAAGCAGACTGGAACCAGGGGTGATGTAACCTTTCAAGACCTAGCCTTCATAACCCAGTCCCACCAGCCTGTCTTCACCCCCTTCAAGATAGTGTTGCCAGCTCTACACAGTGTTGAAAACATAGCCTCCGGGAGACACACATCTCCTACTCAAACTGTAACAGGGACAGGGAAGCACAGAGGACCTCAGCGTGCAGTGACATCAAATGAGTAGTGCTGCGGCTCATGTCTTTTTATACATGTGCAAGAAAATTAATCTCAAGTGTAAAATGGAAATAATACCAATTCAAGTGACTTACACTTTCCCTGAGGTTTTAAAAACAAGTTTCTAAAATCTTTTTTTTTAAAGAAATGTATTTATTTATTTCTTATGTATATAACGTTCTGCCTCCATGTATGCCCGCACACCAGAAGAGGGCGCCAGATCTCATTACAGATGGTTGTGAGCCACCATGTGGTTGCTGGGAATTGAACTCAGGACCTCTGGAAGAGCAGCCAGTGCTCTTAACCACTGAGCCATCTCTCCAGCCCCCTAAAATCTTTCTTAGTCAAGAAAGACCTTAAGACCACAGTTGAAATACACAAAATCTAAGTACAGAAGAGTGGGCTGTGATATACTGAGATCTGTCCCGAGCATCATCTGTGCCCTGTGCCAAGAGGCAAAGTGTGCAGGAGACAGAACTAGGCAAGTGTTCCACTACTGAGCCACACACTCAGCCTAGCTTGCACTTAAACTAATGTCTGTACTCTAAAATGCAATCCCTTCTTCCCACAGTGGACAATACTTACAATGAAAGACAGTGGAGGAAAGAGGAGGAGAAAGTTAGAATCTCCTCTGTGTGTGCAGATCTACTTGAAGTTATAGATTTTCCCAGTGAATTACATGGTACCAAAGCTTTAAAGTCACGTTGGCCAATTACATAGGTATGCTTTCAAAACATATACATGAGCCAAACACAGGGGAGTTAAGATAGGACTGTGATAAGCTGTGTTTAGAACTGGGGTATTTATGCCATGAGATCTGCAAGGTATTATCATATATTAGATGTTACTTCTGTGTTTATTTTGGATAGTTTTTATAAATTGAATTTCATCTTTTTAAATAGGATATGTTGACTGCTACAAGAGCAAAAGAATAAAGTGCTGTTTTCTAGCCCTCTGAGTCCAGAATCCATAAACTCCTGAGTACTGTCTCTTTGTACACTGCCTCATATTATAATTCAACACAAAAGGTCTTGCTTATTTCATGCTACTATGCAGAAAACACAGTGGCTGCAAATCTACAATACTCTCTTCAAGAATAACTTCATCTAACCAAAAAGACTGTATCTTCAGTGTTGTAATCAAAATACTACCCATTCTCTCTATGTTGTTCAAGCCTTGGATGCACGCAGCAAGTGTTGCATGAATATATACAGAATTTGCTCCCACTATTACAAACCACAGAAAGCAGAGTTACCCAAAGAATAAGTAATGCAAAGAGCTTCTATTTTGTCTCCACACACTGACAGTATGTATGTAAGACTTCCATACAGGAGCTGCAGCAATACTGTGTGTGACTGCACAAATACACTTAACACTGAAATGCCAGGAACTGTAAGTAACCAGAATGGATGACTGAAGAACAGAAATGCAGTTTACATACATTACATGTGTTTAATATAAAAGAAAACAACTTTATATTACAGAATAGAAAAACAGTACAAAACACAAACTGAAATAACAAAATGTGAACCTCCTACCTGAACATCTTTGTATTTGTCTCGTAGGTCCAGGAGTCGGTGGTAAGCTTTAATGGCTTCTGCAAACTCCCCAACATCGGTGCTAGTGAGAATATAGTTTTCCCAGATTTGCCAGTGTTCATAGTTACATTTGAGAGCTTCTTGTAAAGTTCTAAAAGCTTTGACTCTGTGGGAGGTCAGATTTTAAAGAAAGGAACAATGAATTCTTTCAAATTAAGACAAATCACGGCTAAGTGCATATAAATGAGAATAGGAATGGCCACTCTTCAATACATCAATACATCGTTTGGGAATCAGATGCCCAAATAGCATATAATCACCAAGGTTCCCTGTATAGTTCAATAATGATACGAGGGACACATAGCACTCTATGGTTATATGTCTTCCCTAATTTATTCACAGTTAACAAGGACATTAAAACAAGGTATCAATCTCAATATTGTCCCAAGAACAGGCTGATTCAAGTACCAGACTCCAATCTAGAGTGACCTACCCAGTGCAGCTGTAACCTGCATCCTGCAAGACAGAGAAAGGGAAGCATAGCAGTGGGCAGGACAGACATGAGGTTAAAAAAAAAAAAAAGCTCCTGACACTCTAAATAAATCTACAAAACAAAATCATATAACCTGGCGGGGGTGTGGAGGTCTACACAAAGATAGGGCAGTCTATAAAATTACCCAACAGGATATAAACTTACTAAAATTAGGGTTAATTTTTAAAAAATAATTATTTTTGTTGTTGTTACTATTTTATGTGTATGGGTGTTCTGACTGTATGTATGTCTGCATACCATAAATATGCCTGATGCCTTGGGAGGCCAAAAGAGAACAGAACTCCTAGAACTAGAACTACAGATGGCTGTGAGCTACCATGTAGACACTAGGCATTGAATCTAGGTCCTCTCAAAGAGCAGCCAGTGTGCGCTTAACCACTGAGTCATCACTCCAGACCCTAAGCTACAGTTAAGTAGTCGATCAAAAATAGGAGACCATAAGACAGGTACAAGGAGTGTTAAGAAGGCAGAGGTGGGGGTGTGTGCAGAAGGACACACATGACATAAAAACATAAAAGATGATACTTAGACAGGGGGAAGGCAGGAACAGAGGGAGAAACAATAAGAAAAAATTTTGTTTGAAGAGTTGCATAATGAAATCTTCTTTGTATGCTAAAACATATTTTTTAAAAAAGAAGCAATCTGCCGGGCGGTGGTGGCGCACGCCTTTAATCCCAGCACTCGGGAGGCAGAGGCAGGCGGATTTCTGTGAGTTCAAGGCCAACCTGCTCTACAGAGCTAATTCCACAACAGGCTCCAAAGCCACAGAGAAACCCTGTCTCGAAAAACAAAACAAAACCAAAAAAGAAGCAATCTATGAAGCCTTTGAATGTATTTGTTTCAAAAAATGACAGAGAAGGCAGTGATTTACACCTGAAAAAGAACAGAAGACAATAAAACAAACCTAGGTAGAAACAAAACAAGACCAAGGAAATGTGAACAAAAAACAACTAGCAATTTCAGAGTTGAAAGAAACATTAAAATAAACAAATCTTAATGTGTATCTAAAACCAGGTTACATATAATTCAAGAGAAAATTGGTGAACTGGAAAAGAATAGTAAGGAGTTTCCCAAAATTCAGATTAAAACATAAATGAAGAGTGAGGAAACAAGAAAAAAAAAAAAAAAAGGATAAGACTTAGATCTAAATCTGGTAGAAATTCCAGAGTAAAGGAATGCGAGCAGATGGCAGGATGCTATGGATCAAAGACAGTGGCTGAACATTTTTCAGAACCAAACACAGATCCAAATTCTTTGATCAAAAAAGCATATTGCATATTCTAAGCAACATGAAGATACCCTAATATTTACAAAAGAACAACAAGATTCAGCAACAAGATGGCAGAAAACAATAAGATATGTAATACTTCTAACATGCTGAGAGAAACATTAACAGCTAACCTAAAGTTTTATAACCAGCTAAACTTGCCACTTGAAAGGAAATGCAAAATCAAACATATTTAAATATACAAAGATCAAGGTACTACTGACTGATCCTAATTAAAAGAACTACTAAATGATCCTTTCTTGCAAAAATAAAAAGGATTTCAAAAAGAAATAGTTTTTCAAAAATCAAGCAAATTGTTTCTATGGCCAGTCCCTTGCCCCTTTTCTTTACTTTACCTTTTACCACTGTCTCCCATGTGATAGCAACTATTTTCGACAACTGGTGGGGTGAGACTCCTCAGGTCTCCTACAACAAAGAGCTAGGCATTGAGTCATCTTCCTGAAGACCAAGTCAACAGGCAATAATCAATGCCACAAGGGTATCTGTATGCCCCAATCACAGGTTCCTGAGCCCAAGACTTTAAACGAGGGGTGGGAGTGAGGAGCTGGTTGTCTATACAGCACTCATCTTGAAGCGTAAGAATCTGGGTTTGACACCAAACCCACATAAAAACACTAGGTATGGAGATGTCCACTTGTAATCTCAGCTGGGGTGGTGGGGTTCAGAGGATCCCTGGAACTCACTAGCCAGTCAGTTTAGCCTATTTTGTGAGCTCTGGGCCAATGAGGGACTCTGTTTCAAAAGTAGGCAGCTGTTTCTGAAGATAACACCTAAAGTTGTCATTCATCCTCTACATGCATATGTACACACACAAAACATGGAATGTACTGTTTGGGTTTCTTTCCTGGTAAGTATAGCTTTTCTATAAGAAGCTTCATCTTGGGAGTCACTTATCCAGTACACTATGTTGAAGATGCTGTACTATTAAGTTATACACAAAATGGGAAATGTTCCCAAAGGCCCTGATACCTGGGGAAATCAGATGGAAATAAAGTGAAAAGGTCACAACAGAATAGATGAGGTCATTTTAGAGCATAAATATTGTTTTGAGGGGAATAAATAATTTCATGAATCAAATATTATGTCAAGAGCAGTGGTTCTCAACCTATGGGACATAACCCCTTTGGGGTTGAATGCCCCTTTCACAGGGGTCACCTAAAACCATCAGAAAACACAGATATTTATATTTTGATTTGTAACAGTATCAATTTTATGGGTGGGGATCAGCACAACATAAGGAACTGTAAAGGATCGCAGCATTAGGAGGGCTGAAAACCACTGCTCTAGAATGAGAGCCAAGAAATGAAAGAAGACAATTCAGGCAAGAATAAGGGGATGATGAACCTTGGGTTGTTGGGGGATACTGCTTGCTTGTTTCCCGGATGCCCAGACTCCCGAAATAATCACACAGAAATCTGTATTAATTGTAATACTGTTTGGCCAATAGCTTAAGCGTATTTCTAGCTAACTGTTATATCTTTAACCCAATTCTGTTAATCTGTGTATCGCCACGTGGCTGTGGCTTACCAGCAAGGTTCTGGTGGGCTCCCACAGAGGCATCTGTCTCCTGAAGGCGGCTACATGGCTTTTCTCTGACTCTGCCTACTCTCTCTATCCTCTATCTGCTTGGAACTCCCACCTTGCCCTATTCTGCTAAGCCACTGGCTGAAACAGCTTTATTCATTAACCAATAAAAGAAAAACAGGCAGAAGGACTTCCCACACCATTGGGTCTTGCATCCCTACTTTTACACAAAATCTATTTGCAGGACAGCAGAATAAAAATACTAAGAAGTCAAACAACACTTAAGAACTGTCTAAATATTTGAGAACTGTCTACAAAGAATGATAAAAGACATGGAGTATGAAGAGACTCATGGTGTGGGCTGGAGAAAAGACTCAGCAGTTAAGAACACTTTTTGCTTTTGAAGAGGACCTGGGTTCTCTTCCCAGCATTCACAGGGCAGAACTCCAGTTCCAGGGGTTCCAATACCCTTTTCTGGCCTTTTGGGTACCAGGCATGCAGATGGTACACATACCATACATATAAACAAAGACTCATACATACAGAGTAAAAATAAATGAATCTTTAAAAAAAGTAAGAGCCTCTACATGTAAGATTATCTAGGCTCTTAGAAAAAACTAATAATATTCTATTACAACCAAGATACCCATTGCCCTAGAGCAACAGGTATCCAGTAAGCATTAATATAGTCCATTTTAATCAAGAACACAGTATTATTTTTAAGAGATTGGAAGAACAAACTGATCTCTAGTTATGTAGACTGTTAGCCAAGAGCAGAGGAGGCATTTCATGATTTCAATGTAAAATCGTCTTGGTATCTTCAGAAATATCTTGTGACTCCACAACAGATACCAAGCCTGAAAATAAGGCTTAAGTAAAAATGGAAACGTCCCTTTTTGTTACGGCATTAAAGCTCTGGCAGTAGCAACTCTTGTCTCTTCTATTTCTTTTACTTTTCATAGCCAGTCAAGAGCAATTGGGCTGTTGTGTTTGGCATCTGCCCTTTCTTTATCCACTCTAGTTAACCTCAGTTCTCCCAGTTTCCAGGTCCCTCCCTACTCTTAGTCCCCGAAGTTTCTCTCTGTTGGTTTTCCACCAAAATCTCAGGCTGTTCCCAACAGTATAGTCTCAACATGCTCGTCGGGGTTAGAAGACACAGTAAGTCGAGTGTGACCCCTTTTCCATCCTTCTCCTTCACTAGAGATCTTACATTACCCTACAGCTGGACTACTTTCCTTCTACCTCCTACAATAATTCACTTGATTATGCCACTCTACATTTGGTCACATGGCTTTCTTTGCCGAAAAGGTGTCCTCTATCCTTTCCACATGTCCTTCAAATCTAGCTTCAGTACAAGGCAAGCATCTGTGAGTCAGGCTCCCAGACCGCCTCCTCTAAGCTCCTCCCAGGACTACATATGCTCCTGACCGGAGCAGGGCACCTACTCCATCACAGCTCCCTCACACTCTCGTTTGATGATCACCACATACGGCTTGTGTCACTAATCAGCTTTTAAAATAATACTGCAGACTGATTTATTTCTTAAATCTACATCTCCAGAAAAATAGGGTCATGTTTATATTTTATAAAAATGCCTAAGACAAGCAATTAATAAGAAAACTACCAATTGAGTTGATCAACTATAGGTCTGTTTGGTTTTATCATGTAATGAAATTTAGGCTGAAAAATTGGTGGCAAATAACAATTTTAAGAGATATTTCTTTATTATGCATAATACATACTTATTATACATTAAATGTTTTCAAGAAATAACTATACAATTAGAATTCAAAGGTTCACTAAGTTATTGTATCTTACATACAAGCATAGGAAAAGAGAGAAACAAAGAGCTAGACACAGATTTTAAATATTCAGTTAGAGGAAATCTTACTAATTTTAGGGGATAACCAAGTTCTTCATATGGGAGTTGTGTACTTACTTTTGTTTTAATCGAATATAAGAAGTGGACAGATTGTTCCAAGCCTCAGCATTCTGAAACAATGAATGATCCAATTAGAGACTGTTCTTAGGTAAGACACTTGCTAAAACCAAAATACAATCCATTTTCCTAGTTTGATATGTACTCCTAAGAAACAAAAATCACAATTTTCAATAATGTATTTGAAAGAAAAAATGGCAAAAAGTTAAACTTTATTTTTATGGCTTACAAAAGAAATTTTAAAACCCAATCAATGACATAGGTATCATAGCACTGACTCAGTTCAGTTAAATTTTTATTTTCAAATTTTGACATATAAAATAGTTGGAAAATTTACAATATAATTTAACTAATATGTCTATATTTATTATTATTCAAGTAAAATCAAGGCTTACATAAATACTGATTCTAATAAGAATGTTATGAATTTTACTTTTTTCTAATTTTTAATAAAATATAGCTTTTAACGGCCACACATAGGATTTTAAAGTTAAATGGTACTGCCCGCCTTGTCCAGATGTGGCAAAGCTAGTACCTGGCTAGCATTCTCACCATAAAAACCTACAGCATAAACAAAATAAGCACTGTGTGGGGGAGCTGGAGACAGCAGCACAGGAGCCACCCTGCATGGCGGGGAGAGCACTGCGGGGGGGGGGGGGGGG